>JARQOD010010003.1:0-28990 GCA_033576555.1 Oophaga sylvatica | reverse complement strand
CTGAGTAGAAAAATGGGTTTATTCTCACCCAAAGGGGGTTTGAATCGACCCCCAGTGGGGGGGAATTTTGATTCTGTAGGGGTATAAAGGGGGAAAACCCACAACTTTTAGCAAAATAAAAAATCCATGGGTTTAAATTTTAGTGCTCCGAATCAAAGAAAGCCCGAGCAGAAAAAAGGGACCGAGGCTATCAGAGTAACAGTTAATAAAAATTTTGTCTGAACATACCCCAAAAAAACGAGGTCAAAAAGTCTTCCCCCTTAGGGCAGATGAAAAAGAAGAGGCATACCCGTAGAAAATAAACCCCTTGCCCCTTTGAAATAGGGCGTTTTGCCCCCGAAACCCCTTATCACACTGCATGGTTTGAAGAGGTTCACCCAAAGGAAACTTTCCCCGCATCTTCTCGCTCACGCAAAGTTGAAAATTTTTAAAGTAATGCATAAATCTTGGACCAGAGGGGACAGGGAATCCCACCATAACATCCTTTACATTATCTGACAGACCCTTCCGAAAAGGGCCGCCAAAGCGTCGTTATTCCACTTGGTCAGGACTGCCCACCTACGGAATCTCTGACAGTATAACTCAGCGTCATCAAGCCCCTGATTTAATGCCAACAAGGCTTTTTCAGCTTGATCAGTGACATTAGGCTCATCGTACAATAACCCCAAAGCCTGAAAAAATGCATCAACATCACTCAAAACAGGATCCCCAGGTGTCAGGGAAAAAGCCCAATCCTGAGGATCGCCGCCCAGGAGAGAGATGACAATTTGAACCTGCTGCGCTGCGTTCCCTGAGGACTTAGATTTTAAGGCAAAAAACAATTTACAATTATTTTGAAATTCTGAAACTTAGCTCGATCCCCTAAAAACAAATCTGGCATGGGAATCCTAGGTTCCACAACAGGCAACCTAGCAAGATATGCAGCAATACTCTGAACCTCAGTGGCAAGCTGATCCACACGGCCAGACAACTGTGCAAATTCCATTGAGAGAAAAAATCCTCCCCAGCACCCAGAGATACAGAGGGAAAAAAAAAAATGCAACAAACAGAAAAATATCTCTGACAACTCTGACAACCGTTTTTTCTTTCACAAATTTTTTCCCTTCTGTGAGTACCATACAATTTTAAATTTTTGGCCGGTGATACTGTTATGTTTCGGAAGCTGAGGAGTGCAGGCAAAAAAGGCAATACACCAGAGCAGTTGGAATCTATGAGATTGCAGTACCCTGACTAACCACAACAACTAGAGGCAGCCGTGGAGCGTTCCCTACGTTGGTCCTAGACGCCTCGTCACAGCCTGAGAAACTAACTACACCTAAAGATAGATATAGGAAAGCTATCTGCCCCGGAGCAGAACCCCAAAGATAATAGAAAGCCAACAAACATGTAATGGCGGTTAGACAAGAAGAAATACTGACACAGACAGAAAATAGTATGAGCAAACGTTGGGGCCCAAACTAACTAAATAGAAAAGGATAGGAAGGGTACTTACTGCAATCCCAGAAAACCCTGAAAAGCACCAACTCTACTAATTTCAAAAACACCTGAGATCACACGACCTCTACCACCTAAATTAGTTCTCTGGTGTAACAAAATCAAAACAGCAGCCACTGAAAAAACTGGAAAAAGCAAAAGTACAAACATCAGTGGCTGAACTAAACTGAGAGGGCAAAAGCCCCGGAGGGGACCCTGAAGGCCCCCACAGAAGTGCAGGACAAAATGCAAAAATCAAGCACAAAAACAAAAAGAAGAAAATGTCTTATCTGTTAGCAGGAGATGCAAGAAACGACACAGCAGGCTACAAGGGAAACAGGAATCAAGGATAGAGACCAGAACAATTGATCACCGGCAACCCTGATGGGAAGGTGACTCCCTTATATAAGACCAGTCAGTAACACCTGATTCCCAATCCTCACAATCTTCACAATCTTCACTGGACAGACCAGCACCGCTTGTAACCACCAGAGGGAGCCTCTGCTCAGAACTCATCCCAAGCCCACTCACAACAGGATACCTTTGCCAGGGCAGACGTGTATTCCTGACGGGGCACTGCCAGACTCCCGGATGGGAGAGATATGTTGCCCGGACTAAGGACTCTTAAGAACTGAAGGACCACAACACGGGCCCCCAGGGCTCTGAAAGGGCTCCCACTGAAGGGGTTTTAGGTGCCCAGATTCCAGCAAGTGGATTACTGCAAACTTCAGCTGCTATGAATGTTGTGGGTACGGCAGTGGCAAGTGTCAGGGAGAGAGAGCAGGAAACCAGTGTTGAAATTGTCTTTTTGTCTACCTTTCATCATAGTTCATTAAAAGTTATTTCCCTGTTGGAGAAAAGCTGCATTCTTGGACTCTTAATTGCCTGGACTGCTGTGACCAGAGGAGAACAAGGTAACCTCTGGGGGAAAAGCTGTGTCGGTCCTGTATTGCATGTGCAAGGGGCCGGGGTGTCTTCAGACTGTGTTTAGTGGGTGAGCTCGGTCAGGACTACCACCCCATTCACCCCTTGTTAAATCTTCCTGCATGGGTGTCTTGTCATGTCTGCATGCATGTCTACGTGCCTGTCTGCATATCTGTGTCAGTCTCAGTGCATGTCTATGTGTGTGTCTGCGAGCTTGTCTGCATGTGAGTCTATGTGCATCTCTGCAAGCTTGTCTATGTGCGTGTCTGCGGGCGTGTCTATGTGCTGGTCTGTATGCTTGTCGTGTGCATCTGCATGTCTGCATATCTGCGTGTATGTGTGTGCGTGTGCATCCGAAGACTTATTATACTTGATGAGACTATTAAGGGGAATGGTGTAGGAGACAGTACTGTATGTGGGGAGAAATGTGTGAGGGGTAAAAGGGGGTAACATTGGGGGACAGTATGCTGAGGAGGGGGTGTGATGAGGTGGCACAGTATGGAAAGGAGAGGGCATTGTTGGGGACATGTACCATAAGAGAGACAGTGCTGTGGTGTGTAAAAACATTCATATGTTTGGGGCATATTTAATAAATCTATAAGTGCTCTTTCATATGTGTTAGGGAATTTCATTTGTCTTTCCAAGTTTAGGAATAGGCAAGTGAAATTAATTCCCTTGTGCATCTTGACCTAGCTATGTCACCATAGTGATGTGACTGTGGGAGTGGGTTCAGGAGTTGTGCCTACTTCATATCAGGCAGATGTCAGTTGTGATAAGTAGCCAGCATCTGCCTGTAACAGCAGTGATCAGAGCACGTCTTGATGCACCTGTCAGCAGTTTTGGCCGATAATAAAATGTGGCCATCACCTTTCAGGGCTTATATACAGCATTCTATAATGCTGTATATAAGCCCCAACCCGACCTGGAAGAACTGAAAAATAAGTTTTATTATACTCACCTACAGGGCGGCCCGGTCTTATGGGTGTCCCAGGTCTTTGTCCGGCGCCTCCCATCTTCGTACGATCGTCGCCCTCCTGCTTGCTTCTTGTGGATGATCCGTCGCTGCATCATCCACACAGGCTCCCCGTCATTGCACTCCTGCACAGGTGTACTTCTCTGACCTGTTGAGGGCAGAGCAAAGTACTGCATTGAGCATGTGTGTGGCCCAGCTACGTGTGGCACACATGTCTCCTGGAAAATGCACAGGAAAGGTAATTGTAAAGCCTGAAATTCATTCACATCACACACTTCTTAACACTGCCACTAGAGGCATTTCAGACTTTTTGGTAGTGTGACGTAGCAATAGTGAGTCATTCTAGTCAGAGCTCAGTCTGAGCTAGACAGAAGTAGGATTGGAGTTCTGTCTTTGGACAGAGAGGTGCAGTTAGTTTCTGTTTCAGTCAGAGACAGACGGAAGGAGAGGAGTGAAGACTGATTCCTGACGGAGCTCAGATAGTTCATCTTATACAGAAGTGGAGGCTAGTACGAGTAGACGGATTTACTCTAGCCTAGTCAGAACTACAATCAGAACTGCTATCTCAGAACAAGCTGCCTGTGTTCCTAAGAAAGTGGAAAGCAACTCTCAGAGCTACAGCGTGTATACAGTCGGACGAAGCATCCTGTGAGCTGCTCTGGACAGAGTTCTGTGAAGGAAAGAAAGAAGGGGATCACAGCAGTTATAGCATTGAGTCAACTGAGATCAGGTCAGTGAGCTCTGAAGGAAAGCTGCCAACTACACTCGCTGCTACCCGTGCTTATGTTGAGGGCGAGAGCAGGGCGACAGGCGAGTGGAGAAGGAAGAGTGACTAAGGTGACAGATCACCCTCACTCAGTTTAACCGGACACCGGGTCCGAAGCATTGCTAGTACTTCACGGCTAGTGATAGAAAATCTGGAGGCCTTGCTGGATTTCAAGTCGCAGAAGGTAGCCCTAAGTGCCGATACGTAACCGGGGTCAGGAAGGACAACAGTCTAGCAGGGCCCTGCACAAAAGACTAGTTCTATCCAACAGAAGACTCCCACCACAATGTTGGCAGGGCGAAGCTGTCATATTCAGAGTTAAACCTGACTTCACGCAGGTTAAGATTCACACACGATTCAAGGATAAAGGAGGCCTCAAACCTGCTCAGCAATTCCCTGAATGTGCATTCTTCAACCTGACCAGCTTCCCGGGACATACCTGCAACATCTACAAGTAAAGGTATGGAAAGAGACTGCATTGTGTGTGACTGACTTCTTATCTGCACCCTGCACCACCATAGACTTTGAGGGACCAGTCCCACCTGTGGGGGACTTAACATCTAGCTGCCATAACATCCCCTCAGAGATTTACCCTGCAGCGCTGGTCAATCAGATCAGAAACCACAGGTGGCGTCACAAACTATTACTAAAATTCCCTGTAAATATTCCCCATTGTATGACGCCCAGGGCCACGGACCGAGCTCTGCTGCCAGTGACATTCCCCATAGACTTCCATGGGCTCGGTGCCGAGTACCCCATAGCCCTGGTACACACACCACTCGGTGTGTGCGACTCATCTTTGGCGTCACGAACAGGATACGAAGCTTACTGGATGTGAGTCCTGTGTGCCTAGAATTGAACTGTTTTGTGCAAAAAGACTGTGTGCAGTTTTTGGTGATTTTTGGCGCCATTGTCCGCCATTTTGCCCCATATTCGCGCCCTGGGGCGCTGGTGAAGAAGGTGGGCGTGCATTCGTGGGCGTACCTGCAAAAGCGCGCTGAGTCCTGAACACTCCCCCAACGCTGACGCGGCAGCAGGTCCTGTGGAGAGCTTCAGTGAACGCTCTGACGTCAGAGCGCCAGCGACACAGGTCCTGTCTCCACCGCGGTGCCTGCAAAGCTGCAGCCTTCAGAGAAGGTAGGCCAAGATTAACTAGCGGGGCGCAGACATGTTGCAGCAGCCAGCCGACAGCGCGGCCCCGGCCGACGGCCCCCATGACTTACCACTTGGCGTTGCAGCGCAGGGTGAAAATGTGGGCCCCTCACCTGATCCTGTGGTCGGGCGTTGAAGAAGGCATACCATCGTGCTAAGTACACCAATCGTAATAATCTTTTGTATGACAATGTAGGTCGTAAGGCGAATGGACATGGTGAGTCTAGATTTGTGACATCCTATAATTCACAACATGGGTTGGTACGCAAAGTCCTTGCAAAAGCATGGCCGATCTTAATGGTTGATCCAATCATTAAAAGATTTATCTCGGATCGTCCCCTCATTACGTTCCGAAGAGCGAGGAACCTGCGAGATTTGTTGGTTACAAGCCACTACTCGCATTCGGGATCTACGTTTCTTGATTCTATTCCGATTGCTAGGGGATGTGTTCCGTGCGGCAGGTGTGTCGCCTGCCCCAACATAGAGCGGAGCAACATGTTCGCTAATTCTGATGGCTCAAAAAACTTTGAAATTAAACATCGGATTACATGCACATCTAGGTATGTGATCTATTATGCCACATGTCCGTGCGGATTAATATATGTCGGATTAACATCTAGACAGTTGAAAGTCCGCACCCGCGAACATGTGTTGGGGATACAGGCGGCATCCAGCTGCACGGACACATCCACCCTCTAAACATTGCCCAGGCACTTCCACGAGTTCCATCAGTGTAATGGTGCCCTACTAAAAGTGCGGGGCATTGACATGCTTTCTATTAACATTAGAGGAGGCAATTTGACTAAAAGGTTAGGCCAGCTTGAAACAAAATGGATCTGGACGTTGCAGACAATTTGTCCAAAAGGCCTTAACGAGAACCTGTCTTTTGCGTCTTTTCTTTAATTTCCATCTTTGCCCAACGATTACTCGTATTTTTGATATGTGATTTTAATTTTGTGTATTTTATCAATAGAGCATTGTATGACTCATGGTATATTCGTCTACAATTTGAAGAGGAGAAGATCCTGACAGTATGACCATCGACATCCTTTCACATGAAGACATATAATTTTTTGATTTTTTTGATTTTTTTCGATATTCATATAGTTTATGCACTTATTGTATATGTAATTTTTTCCTTTTTTTTTTTATTTTTTTATTTTTATTATTTTACTATTGTTGGTAAATTTGTTTTGATTTTTATTTATCTATATTTTTTATTTTATGGCTGTTTTTTCTTTATTGATATATTATTATTTAGGTATGTTTGATATTCTATATATTATTTCTTGTATATATTTTTGTATTTTGCTTTATTTTTGGGTGTTGTCACTGGATAGAATGGTGTCTGTTGTTAGTATTTGATGTCAGTTTGACCCATCTATGTAGCAAATCTATGGAGCCTGTATATAATCATTATACAGAATGCCAGTGGATAATATGGACGCTGATGCGTCCTTTTCTATATGTGCGCATGCGCTGATACTCTGCCGCTGCCACGGCCCTTGATCTCTGACGTAACGGCATCTGGTCACGTGGGGCCCTACGTAGTTCCGGATGCTGCCGTCCGGGATGGGTGCCTGTGGTAATGGCGGTAGTGAGCGCCGCTGAAGTAGGTAATTTCTTTAATTATTCATGGACTGTGGCAATGACGTTAATATGCGCTGCTATATGAGGCAATTTATTGTAAGCTGTGCAACGTCGCTGCCTATTGGAGATGGGTCAAACTGGCTTTGTCCAAATGTGTATATAAAGCGTGCAATTGGGAGTTCTCCTCGTACCCCCTGAGGAAGGAGCTGCGCTCCGAAATGCGCGTCTGGGTGGATCGGGGTCCTGTTCCACATACCTGGGCATACATCTGTTAAGGTATTCATTTGTTCAGGCTATGGCGCTATTTATAATAGAGAAATACAATTATTGTTATACACCAGGATATCATGGTATTCAATTGCAGTGAACTATTGGAGGCACTTGCATTTACATAGAAGTATATGTGTGAACATGACTTGATCCTTTGCTAGCATGCATATCATTGGTCTGAGTTGTTGTTTCCCCATGTGTACCATTCACCTCTTTTGCTATCTTAATGTTGTTTAATAAAGTTGTTTTTATGGGATAATTTTGGCTGCTTTTGGTGTTTTTGTGTTTTTTTGGCTAAGCTTTTTGCAGTTTCCCATAGTCCTATCTACCATTTATATTTACATTGTCACTATTATATTGAGGATATTGGTGATGTTGTCCTTTATCTTTCGGCTAGTACGAGTAGACGGATTTACTCTAGCCTAGTCAGAACTACAATCAGAACTGCTATCTCAGAACAAGCTGCCTGTGTTCCTAAGAAAGTGGAAAGCAACTCTCAGAGCTACAGCGTGTATACAGTCGGACGAAGCATCCTGTGAGCTGCTCTGGACAGAGTTCTGTGAAGGAAAGAAAGAAGGGGATCACAGCAGTTATAGCATTGAGTCAACTGAGATCAGGTCAGTGAGCTCTGAAGGAAAGCTGCCAACTACACTCGCTGCTACCCGTGCTTATGTTGAGGGCGAGAGCAGGGCGACAGGCGAGTGGAGAAGGAAGAGTGACTAAGGTGACAGATCACCCTCACTCAGTTTAACCGGACACCGGGTCCGAAGCATTGCTAGTACTTCACGGCTAGTGATAGAAAATCTGGAGGCCTTGCTGGACTTCAAGTCGCAGAAGGTAGCCCTAAGTGCCGATACGTAACCGGGGTCAGGAAGGACAACAGTCTAGCAGGGCCCTGCACAAAAGACTAGTTCTATCCAACAGAAGACTCCCACCACAATGTTGGCAGGGCGAAGCTGTCATATTCAGAGTTAAACCTGACTTCACGCAGGTTAAGATTCACACACGATTCAAGGATAAAGGAGGCCTCAAACCTGCTCAGCAATTCCCTGAATGTGCATTCTCCAACCTGACCAGCTTCCCGGGACATACCTGCAACATCTACAAGTAAAGGTATGGAAAGAGACTGCATTGTGTGTGACTGACTTCTTATCTGCACCCTGCACCACCATAGACTTTGAGGGACCAGTCCCACCTGTGGGGGACTTAACATCTAGCTGCCATAACATCCCCTCAGAGATTTACCCTGCAGCGCTGGTCAATCAGATCAGAAACCACAGGTGGCGTCACAAACTATTACTAAAATTCCCCTGTAAATATTCCCCATTGTATGAGCGCCCAGGGCCACGGACCGAGCTCTGCTGCCAGTGACATTCCCTATAGACTTCCATGGGCTCGGTGCTGAGTACCCCATAGCCCTGGTACACACACCACTCGGTGTGTGCGACTCATCTTTGGCGTCACGAACAGGATACGAAGCTTACTGGATGTGAGTCCTGTGTGCCTAGAATTGAACTGTTTTGTGCAAAAAGACTGTGTGCAGTTTTTGGTGATTTTTGGCGCCATTGTCCGCCATTTTGCCGCCATATTCGCGCCCTGGGGCGCTGGTGAAGAAGGTGGGCGTGCATTCGTGGGCGTACCTGCAAAAGCGCGCTGAGTCCTGAACACTCCCCCAACGCTGACGCGGCAGCAGGTCCTGTGGGAGCTTCAGTGAACGCTCTGACGTCAGAGCGCCAGCGACACAGGTCCTGTCTCCACCGCGGTGCCTGCAAAGCTGCAGCCTTCAGAGAAGGTAGGCCAAGATTAACTAGCGGGGCGCAGACATGTTGCAGCAGCCAGCCGACAGCGCGGCCCCGGCCGACGGCCCCCATGACTTACCACTTGGCGTTGCAGCGCAGGGTGAAAATGTGGGCCCCTCACCTGATCCTGTGGTCCCCATAATACCGCTGACGCTCCCATACATGCCTGGAGCGAAGTGGCTCCCTCAGTACAGCGGTGAGCCAGACACCCTGTCAGGGTTCAAACGGAAAATATGCAGTATAATGGACATGTACCCAATGACGGAAAAGCAAAGAGCTGCAGTGGTAGTAGGGCAATTGGCTGGTGCTGCAGAAAGAGAAGTAGAGACTTGGACCGCTGCAGACCAGGAGTCAGTGCCTGCGATTCTCTTAAAGCTACAGACTATCTTTGAGGACCGCACTGAAACGGATCTCAGGATGAGGTTTTATCAATGTTCCCAGAAATCAGGAGACAGCATTAGAGACTGCGCCTGCCGACTACAGGGGGCCCTGCGAGCTCTCAAACAGGTTAACCCTATAAGTGCCATTGATGAAAGCAAAATGCTGAAGGAACAGTTTGTACGGGGACTGAGGTCCCAAGCTGAAAGAAGGACTGTGAACTGGTGGTCCTTGGATCATCCTGATGCAACCTTTGATGCCCTTAAAGATATGGCTATAAAAGGACTGCGGCCCCTGGAAAAGCCTGAGATGGCAACCCAGTATCACCCGGGTGAAGCCACTCTAAAGCCGGTAACATCCACCTTTCCCCCACTGGTGGCAGAAGCCAAAACGCAGGTGGCGCCCCCTACTGAGTTGGACTGTTTGCGCTCAGAAGTGCGCCAGCTGACTAAAAACCTGGCCACTGTAATGAGTGACCTGCAACTGCGGAAGGAAGAAGGAGGAAAGATCCTGCTAGCCGACTGCCCAGAGGATGTCCCTTGGATGAACCGGAGGAAAAGGAGGACGTCGCCCCACCGGAGGAGAACAACGCCACCCACAGGAGCGACCCCTGATCAGTACCATCCTCGCCGAGAGATCATCTGCTACCGTTGCAACAGAAAAGGTCATCTAGCCCAACAGTGTCCTTTAAACGAGCAGATCCTGGGTCCGAGGGCCAACACCCAGGAGTAGAGTCATCAGGCCCCTTAGACTGGAACCGCAGGTTTGTGGGAGGAAGACCCTACCTGTCCATCATCCTGGACGGGATCGCAATCCCTGCACTGCTGGACACTGGATCTCAGGTGACCATCATACCTGATGTCCTGTATAATAAGTTTTGGTCCATGGACAGTCTCCAGCCCCCGAGCCCTGACTTTGCTGTGTACGCCTCTAATGGTCTCCCTATTGATATACTAGGAGCCAAAAACGTGGACGTAAAGGTGGGCAGAGTGGAGCTGAAGGATCAGGGACTCTTAGTAGTAAAGACTGTAAATGAGGAAAATGGTTTAAATGTGGTTTTAGGTACTAACATTATTAGTAACTGTCTGGGAGAAGTTGTGTTTTTGCTCCAGCAGCTCGCTGAAGTTGCCAAGCCAAAGCAAAAGGGAGTGATCCAGAGGGAGATCCGGGCCCTGATGTGCCAGCAGCAAGCGAAGCTGACAGATGGTGAAATTGGTAATGTACGGGTAACAGACCCGAACCCCATTGTGATACCCCCAATGAGTGAAATGCTGATATGGTGTAGAGCAGCAATAGGTCTGAGAGGACAGAACTACCAAGCAGTAGTAGAGCCCCATTGTTCAGAGCACAGACCTACACTCTTGACTGCTAGAGGGGTAGTGGAAGTAAGAAATGGGAGAGTACCAGTACGACTTCTCAACTGGGGAGAAGATGAAGTAAATTTACCACGTTATGCCACTGTTGCTAAATTACATACCGTAGATAACAACTCTATTCTCACAACAGAGTCCTTAGCCTCCCGCCAACCAGCGGAGGATAATGACCCAGCAACACAGGTGGAGGATTGGTGTCAGCAGCTCCATGTCGGGACAGACACCACTCCCGCCCACCAGAAACAGGGAGTACTACGGGTGGTACAGGAGTACGCACAGGTATTTAGCAAACACCCACTTGACTTTGGGACAATTAAGGGAGTACAGCATCATATCCCTACAGGCAGTCATCCTCCCATCAAAGAGCGGTACAGGCCTATACCTCCAGCACACTATCAAAAGCTAAGGAAATGTTGCGTGACATGAAGGAAGCAGGGGTGATAAGGGATAGTTGTAGTCCCTGGGCAGCACCTCTAGTCCTAGTTAAGAAAAAGGATGGAAGCATGAGAATGTGTGTAGATTACAGACAAGTAAATCGCATAACACATAAAGATGCATACCCTTTACCACGCATTGAGGAATCCCTAGCTGCTTTGAAAACTGCTAACTACTTTTCCACCCTCGACCTCACTAGTGGGTACTGGCAAGTAGCTGTGGCTGAGGAGGATCGGGAGAAGACAGCTTTCACCACCCCAATGGGACTCTGTGAGTTTGATAGAATGCCGTTTGGACTCAGCAGTGCCCCGGGAACATTCCAGAGAGTGATGGAGAGCTGCCTGGGACATCTCAACTTTGAAACCGTATTGCTGTACCTGGACGACGTAATTGTGTACTCCAAGACGTATGAGGATCATCTGAAGCACCTGGCAGAGGTATTCGAGTCACTGTAATGTATGTAGTACAGTTCATATAGCGTCTTGTGCTTGGGTGCGATGAAAACACAGGAGTCACAGGTTTGATATAGAAAAGTCCTGTATTACTTCATACAAGTTGGCAGAAATAGTCACACAGTTTGCAGACACAGAAACAGGAGACACAGCAGGCCAGAGTAATCCAAGCTCAGCAATCACTCTCCAATACAGATTCAGGATCTTCTTCTCTGTTACCGTAAGTCCATGCAAACGTGGGTCTTTCAAAGAGCAGGGTTCAGAGTCCACAAGTGCTTCAGAGTTCCTCAGTAGGAATAGCTGGAGTACAAGGTCCAAGGCTTACAGGAGTCAAGTCACAGGTTCACTGCAGGCTAGATTCTGAAGCACTGATTGCTCAGCTGTGGCTGCTTAAGAAGCAAAGGAGAGAATCAGGGCGGGAACATGCAAGCTGGAAACTCCATTTTGACTGAGGGCAAGATAGCTGCAGCAAGACAGAAAGTAAAATGGCTGACGAACAAACTGAGTTTCAGGAATATATACATAGAACCTTACATTACTCCCCCTTAAGGACAACCTCCGGATGACCTCAGACCAGGCTTGTGTGGGTACCTCTGATGAAACTGACGGAGCAAGCGAGGAGCATTAACGTTATTGACCGGTTCCCATGAGTTGTCCTCCACTGGGTAGCCCTGCCATTTAATCAGATATTGTAACTGATTTCTATAAAACCTGGAATCTAAAATCCTTTCCACCACAAATTCTTCCTGACCATCGACTAGCACTGGGTCAGGGCAAGGAGAGGAACGTCCAGGAAACGTATTGGGTGTCGCAGCCTTTAGTAGGGATACATGAAAGACAGGGTGGATTCTCATATTTCTGGGCAGTTGAAGACGACAAGCAACGGCACTTATAATTTTACTGATTTTATAGGGTCCAATGTACTTATGTCCCAACTTAGACGATGGAATCCTTAACTTAAGATTTCTGGTTGACAGCCAGACCAAGTCTCCTACCTTGAAAGCTGGTGCAGGTTTACGAAATTTATCTGCTGCTTTCTTGTACCTTTCTTGAGCCGATTCCAGATTTTCCTTTAGAAGATCCATATTCTTCTGTAAAGACGTGATTCTTTCAGCCACTGCTGGTAAAGGCGTTTCTATGGGAAATCGTGGTAGAATGTTAGGATGATAACCTAGATTAGAGTAAAAAGGAGACTGTTTAGTGGAGGCACTCTGAGAGTTGTTATACGAGAACTCAGCTAATGGAAGTAGATCCACCCAATCATCCTGTAGGTGGCAGATAAAGCAGCGGAGATACTGCTCCAGGGTTTGATTGGTTCGTTCGGTCTGTCCATTAGTCTGGGGATGAAAAGCAGAAGAAAGGTTTACTTTAATGTCCAATGCTGCACAGAAATTTTGCCAAAACCTAGAAGTGAATTGCACCCCTCGATCCGAAATAACCTCATCCGGTACTCCATGTAAGCGAAACACATCTTTAATCATCAAATCTGATGTCTGTTTTGCAGTGGGTAAGCCGACACAAGGAATAAAATGAGCTGCCTTTGTTAGACGGTCAACCACCACTAGAATGGTGTTCTTCCCCTGAGAGGTTGGTAACTCCACAATGAAGTCCATAGAAATGGATCCCCATGGGCGGGACGGGGTGGGAAGAGGCTGTAACAGACCAGTTGGTGAGGAGCGAGGTGTTTTGCATCTTGCACAGACCTCACATGAAGTGACATAATTCAAAACATCCTTCCTGCAAGTGGGCCACCAAAAGAAACGAGAAAGAAATTCCTGTGTCTTTAGAATTCCTCTATGCCCAGCTATCTTGGAATCGTGAATGAGTTGCAATACTCTTAATCTGACTGTTTCAGGAATATACAGACATTGTCCCTGAATCCACACACCATTCTTAAAGACAAGACTTACGTCCCTTGGGGGTTGTGCCAAAAAGGAATCCGCATGGTATGCTTCCTTGATGTCCTTAAGTAGGTCTTGATTATGAATTACTCCTAGGAATCTAGAGTCAGGAAGAATAGTCTTAGGAGGAGTAATTGGACGTGTCTCTGCTGAGTAAATCCTAGAGAGTGCATCAGCCTTTCCATTGCGCGATCCTGGTCTATAAGAGATGATAAAATTAAATTGGTTTAAGAAAAGATTCCAGCGAGCCTGGCGAGGAGTCAGGCACTTAGCCGACCTGATAAACTCAAGGTTACGATGGTCTGTCAGGACGACTATTTGCTGTGCAGCTCCCTGAAGAAGGTGTCTCCATTCTTTGAAGGCGGCAATAATGGCCAACAACTCTCTATTGCCCACATCGTAGTTCCTCTCAGCCGAAGACAACTGCTGGGAAAAGAAGGCACAGGGATGCAAGACATTCTTCTCACCTGTTCTCTGAGAGAGTATAGCTCCAACGGCACAGTCTGAAGCATCCACCTCTATTATGAAGGCAAGCTCGGGGTTGGGATGTACTAGGATAGGTGCAGTGGTAAATTTATCTTTTAGACGGGAAAATGCTTCCTGGGCTTGGGGAGTCCAGGAAAACCTAGACTCTTTCCGGGTAAGTTGAGTGATAGGTGACACTACCTCAGAGAAATTTCTAATGAAACGTCTATAGAAGTTGGCAAACCCGATGAAGCGCTGTACCTCCTTCACATTTCTAGGACTTGGCCAATCCTTGATGGCTTGGGTTTTGCTTCCATCCATACTAATTCCTTGTGTAGACAGTACATACCCCAGAAATTGAATTTCGGTCCTATGGAATTCACACTTTTCAAGTTTGATGTAAAGATGATTTTGTCTTAGACGTTCCAAGACCATTCTCACATGTCCATGATGTTCCTCTGTGGAGTTAGAAAAAATTAGAATATCATCCAAATAAATTACCACGAATGTATCTAGGAGATCCCTGAAGATGTCATTCACCAAGTGTTGGAAAGTGGCTGGGGCGGTACTCAGACCAAAAGGCATAACTAGATATTCAAAGTGTCCATAGCGTGACCTGAATGCAGTCTTCCATTCATCCCCAGGTCTAATACGGACTAAGTTATAGGCCCCACGAAGATCTAGTTTAGAAAAAATTTTGGCATGTCGCACTCTCTCCAATAACTCAGGGATTAAAGGCAATGGATAACGGTTTCTAATAGTAACCTTATTGAGTTCCCTATAGTCTACGCATGGTCTCAGAGATCCATCTTTCTTCTTTACAAAGAAGATGGGTGCACCTGCAGGAGATGAAGAGGGGCGTATGAAGCCCTTGGCTAGATTTTCATCTATGTAATCCTTTAAAGCCTTTAGCTCGGGCCCCGCCAGGGGGTAGATCTTACCAAAAGGTATCTCTGCTCCAGGCAATAATTCAATTGGACAATCATATGGACGGTGAGGAGGAAGCTGGTCAGCGTTCTTCTTGTCACATAAATCCACATAGTCCTGGTATACAGCTGGTAGTTCAGGGACTGACATGATTCCTTTAGGAACAGAGCAAGCTGAAACTTTTGGACTCATCTGTTTCTCTGGAAAGTGTAATTCCTTGGTCTCCCAGTTAATGGTAGGATTCTGAGCCTGCAGCCATGGTAGCCCTAGAATAATGGGAAAGTGGGGAGAAGAGATAAGCATAAAGGACAGTTTCTCTTGATGATCTTTACCCATAAGAACCCTCAAAGGCTCTGTTTCCTGATCCACTGGTCCAGAGGTCAGCAGGGAGCCATCCACAGTTTCCATCTGTACTGGAGTAGCCTTCTTCACTGAACGTATTCCCTGTTTCAGAGCAAAGGAGACATCCATAAAATTTCCACTTGCCCCTGAGTCGATCATAGCAGAGCTAGACACCCAAGCTGAGTCAACCCAGAGTTTGATGGAAAGAAAGCAATGAGAATTGTTTTTCTTACAACTCAGCTGGGACACCGCTGAGGAAACTTGAAAAATGGCAGCGTTTACACAGTCAACGTCCTCAGAGGTAACGGAGTTTAAGTCCGAGAAATCAAGATCTGTTGCTGCAGATCTCTCTGGAGCCTGAGGCTCGGACCTGACAGATCCCCTCTCGCAACACTCACAATGAATGAGTGCTGCAGTAGTCTTACGAGAACGGCTGGGGCAGTTTATAATGAAGTGCCCTGACTTACCACAATAGAAACATAGATTCTCCTTAAAACGATGTTCCTTGCGTGCATCACTAACCCGTCGTTGTAAAGAGTCTACCTGCATGGGTTCAGGTTCAGGTTCCCGTGTAATCCTACTCAAAGGTTCCTTAGCTGGAGAGGAAGGTAGGAAAAGGTTAGTACGATTGCTTTCGAACCATCTCTCTTGCCTGCGTTCAGTCAGACGAGTATCAATACGGATGCAGTAGTTAATAAAGTCACCTAACGCAGTGGGAGGGTCGGCACGAGCAAGTTCATCCTTAATCAGTGGAGATAACCCCTTTCGAAAAATAGATTTTTTGGCGGAACTGTCCCAGGTGGTATCAAGGGCCCATCTCCTGAAATCCAAGGCATATTCAGCTACCGAGTGCTTACCTTGGCGCAAAGCTAACATGGCTGCTTCAGCTGTTGCACCTCGATTGGGGTCATCAAACACCTGCCCCATGGCTGAAATAAAATCATCAAGGTGATTCAAACAATCATCCTCAGTCTCAATCAGAGGGTTTGCCCACATTAAAGCCTTGTTGGTAAGCAACATAATTATAGTAAGCACCTTAGATCGTTCAGTGGGAAATTGTGAAGCATGTGCAGAAAAAAAAAGATTGCATTGATTAATAAATCCCCTGAATTTCTCACGTTCACCGCCAAAACGAAAAGCGGGCAACTTGGGAATCCCAGCACTCGGGGCTACGGCAGGAGCCTGGACTCGCCCCTCTAGAACCTCAATCCTGGCTCGCAAATCCTGGGTAGTCTGTCCAACCACTTGCAAATTGTGATTATTGAGGTCCTGTAGATTTGTAAAACGGGTCTTTATATTCTGCAAATCTGCAAGGATATTATCAGTCACTCCGCAAAGTTCCTTTATGCGGGCCTCCATTTTCCAGATCTTTTAAGACAGGATTACTGGAAGAAGAGGAGAGAAAAAAAACAATAGTGTTCACCTGTGGCAACACTGCAGAGAGAAAAAAAAATTAAGGGAACTGCTCACCTGGAATGGTTGTGAGAAGTCACAACCACTGTTCATCACAGAATAGTACAACCGGAACGGTCTGATCCACAGTCACACAAAGTACAACAGCAGAACACAGACCATTCCAGACCCAGCAGACACTAACGTTTTGGCTTCAGAATCTTGTAATGTATGTAAACCAAAAGAAGGAAAGGGAAATAGGCAATTGTAATGAATATATTTATTAATACACATAAGAAAACAGGAGAAAGAACATCACGGTACAGAAAGCACCTCAGATATACATATAAAAGTATATGGCGGCATATGACCTAGTGGACACAAAAATAAGTGGCTAGCACATCATGCGACCCAGAAACAGCATGGTAGCATATATAAATCTCAAATGAGATTCAATAAATAATGTTTATGTATATATAACAACCGGGTCATATGAGATTATTAAAAGGTCAAGTGACCAGACCACAAATATCAGTGCAAGATATGGGATAGTAATATAATATGGCAAGGGAACAAAAAGTCCTATTTAAAAATATAAGTATAGTACATAAGTCAAAAAGCTACAAGCATAGGGGTAACAAGCACTAATCACAAGAAAATGCTTGTAGGTACAAATAAGTAACGGTTTGAAAACCACTCTGGTACACACTAGCGCATGAAGCTGACCAATGTCCAGCAAAGATGAAGGTCACAGAAAAATACTGAATAGTGTGAATGAGCGATAGCAGAGCCGTAGTCCCATAATTGCACATAATCCCATACCAGAGTAAAGCGCTGTCAATACGAAATGATCTCAAAGATGCAGCATGCTTAGTAAAACATACAAAGCAAACTGCTTGTTGATACAGAATAGTGGTGGCAGCGCCTTAGCCTGAATATTGCACAGAAATCCATATATATGTAAAACGATGCCGACAACAACGATGAAAGGTCTCAGCTAAATGCTGTATGATATTACCTGACGTGCCAGGAAACCCCGACGCACGTTTCGCATCTGGCTTCTTCGGGGGGTTGTGTAGAAAAAGCAAAAGGTGCCCCTTTTATCTAAAAAGGACAGACAGCGGTATATTGGCGCTTCCGGCGCCGACACTAGGAGCCGGAAGTCATGACACACGCGTCCGACGTCACCAGACACACACCTCCCAGCGACGCGTCAGCTGGAGGGCGGGCCAGGCGACGCCTCGAGGACGCGTGCCCATGGCAACCAACAAACCCAGCGGCACCGAGAGCGCACACCGCCGAAAAGTCCTGGTGAATCAGCCAAAGAGGTATATGCCTTCTTGCACATGAAAACATGTTTGTTACATATAGCACAAAATAGGACCAATATGTACCAATAAGGCAGACATTAAGCACTGCTAAAGCAATATATTGCTAATTCCAATAAAGATCTACTCATATATATGATGGACAATAATAAGGAATATGTAATGTAACACATGATCTTTACACCGATGGACCTATATAAATACATATGTAGTTCTTTAAGATGATTCACATGAAGAAAATAAAAAACCAGCAGAAGAGAGAAACATATGCATGTAGCTCTGTATATACTCTTCTTTCATATGACAATCTTCTCCGCAGTAATCCAGAACGGAAGTCATCATGTCAAAAAGGGAAGAGTCATTAATATGGTTACAGAGATTAAAACAGGGATACCTATAGTGAAAAAAAGAAAAAGATTAAAATCAGAATAAAGTACAATACATGGGGACATTTATAGAAATGGAGCAAAGCTCAACACCTCATTGAGACCCTTGGGACGCACACAGTCGATTTTCATAATCCATTTTGCCTCCAATTGGGCCAACTTCTTTTTCAAATCACCACCCCTACCATCATCCAAAATCCTGTCAATACCTTTTATACGCAGCAACTTGGCATCACATGCGTGTACCATTTTAAAGTGCCTAGGTATCGGTTTAAGGGCCGACATATCCGAGATTGTACCAGCCTTGATAATATCCCGGACATGTTCGCGCACCCTAATTCGTAGCTGGCGTGACGTTAGCCCAATATAACCAAACCGCACGGACAGGACGCATGATAAATGACAGCAGAAGTGCTGCAAGTGATATGATGTGTTATTTTATATTCCCTTTGTCCATTACTGGAACAGAAGGAACTGCAGCGTTCAAGATTCGCGCATGCCAGACAGTCTCTACACGGGAAAAAACCCCATTTAAGGCCACTTGATCCAAAAAGTCCTGATGTCTTGGATTCCCGATGATGACTATGTACTAGAAGGTCTTTTAGATTTTTTGACCTTCTATAGGTAATAGATGGATTTGTGTTCAAACATTTGTCAAGGACGGGGTCCTGTTTTATTATTGGCCAAAATTTTTCCAATGAATTTCTTAAACCCCAATTCTGTTCATTATAAGTTGAAATGAACCTCACCTGTGTAAAATTTTTCTTTTTGGAGATAGCTCTCGATGGATGTAGTAAATCTCTACGTGTAGAGCGAGAGGCCTTCCGCCATCCTTGCTGTATTGTATGTTCCGAATATCCACGTTCTTCAAATCGTAAGGCTAACTCCTGTGCTTGTTGGTCAAAGTACACATCATCCGAGCAAACTCTTCTGGTGCGTAGAAATTGTCCATATGGGATACTATTCTTCAGTGCTCGCGGATGAGCAGAAGAGGCGTGTAAGAGAGAGTTTACAGCGGTTTCCTTTCTGTATATACGCGTATGTAATTGACCATCCTCACCCTTTGATATATGTGTGTCCAGAAAATCCACAGCTGTACGATGTAATGATATGTAAGTTTAAGATTGATATCATTAGTATTGAGTTCCTCTATAAAAGAGATCAGATCATCCTCCTTTCCTTGCCAAATGGCAAGGACGTCGTCTATATAGCGGGCCCAAAATATAATCTTGCTGCTTAATGTAGATGGACTCGAGCAAAAGATATCCCTCTCCCACAGCCCCAGGAACAAATTAGCATATGAGGGGGCAAAGGCCGCCCCCATAGCTGTGCCCTGGAGCTGTAGGTAGAGAGTGTCTTTAAAAATAAAAAAATTGTGGGTAAGTGAAAACTCTAAAAGAGCCAATAGAAACTGGACAAACTCATGATCCATCGTAGTCATACACAGAAAAGTACTGACCGCTTGTAAAGCCGTCTCGATGTCTAATCGAGGTATACAAAGCCTCAATGTCTAAGGTCACTAACCACATATCTTCTTCAAGTTGGATTCCTTCCAATTTGCGCAAAACATCACCAGTATCCTTGAGATATGACGGTAAATTTTCGACACTAGGTCTGAGATAAAAATCAAGGTATTTACCTGTCATTTCATTGAGTCCACCATTGCCGGAGACAATAGGTCTTCCTGGGGGAGAATTCAAATTTTTATGCACCTTCGGGAGTAAGTACAGACATGGAGTCCTTGGATACTCGGGGACCAAACCATCTTTGTTTCCTTATTGATCAGTCCTATCTGAAAAGCGTCTTCCAGAATCTTCAGTAGTTCTATCTGAAAAGCGGAGGTGGGGTTAAAAGAGAGTTTACGGTAGCATTCTGAATTCCGCAACTGTCTAAATGCCTCCTTCTCATACATGGCGGTAGGCCATACCACCACATTCCCCCCTTTATCCGCGGGTTTTATGACTACCCCCTTAATATCCTTAAGTTCCTTCAATGCGGACCGTTGGTTTCTCGATAAATTGTCATGTCGAATCTTTGTTGGAATCTTTTCAAATTCCCTTGATACCAATTTAACAAACATTTCAATGTTTGGAAAAAGATTCAGGGGAGGAAACTTCTTGGGTTTAGAAATCATAAACTTACCCTGAGTGCTTACAGCTTCATCTTCTTCACCATTTTCTTCAACCAGTTCATCAAGAATTCTGATTGCTTCCTGTTCCCTCGGCGTCCATTCATCCTTGTCACCTCTCTTCTCATGCAGTTTTTTTAAAATCAATTTGCGTGCGAACATATGCAGATCCTTTATGGCTAAAAAGACATCAAAGGATGAGGTGGGAGAGAAAGTTAAACCCAAATTCAAAACCTCAATTTGTGCATCAGTCAAAGAGAAATCTGATAGATTGATCACCTGTGAGGTAGTAGATGTAGATACCTTACTGGGAATATGTTTGTTAGAAGAATTTTTCTTATTATATGTCTTGAATCTCCCCCTGGTATGGTATGTACGTTGTGCACTGCTGGTGGTTGGTTCATCCACAGAGGACATGGATGAAACGGAAGATGTTCGGTTAATTGACTGGGACTTGTGCCATCTATACACATTTATTTTTATAGTCCAACAGGTCTCTTGAGAATTTTTTCGCTTTGCCCTCCTGTACCTCCTTTTCCCATACCAAGAATAATTTCTCTAATTCAACCTTGAACTGCTCCATATTCATGGCCGAAAGACCTTCCGTGAGTCTCTTTTTAACATCATCAATTTCACTTTCAAGAGTTTCTAAACTTTTTTTGTTAATACCAATTAAAAGTTCGATCAGAGATCTTGAGCATAGATTGCATGTCTCCTCCCATCTTGTACGGAAAAAGGCATCTTCTACTGGGAAAGAGGGCAATATTCTTACCTTAGACCCCTTGGAATCATACTCTTTGATAGATAGCTTTCCAGTGAGGCTTTATTCCACCAAATACGTAACCGTTTCCTAAGTAACATTTTATACGAGTTCTTCAATTCTATAAATGTCCCAATTTCTACACCAGTACCGGTTGTAATTTCTCCTTTAAAGATAGAGTCCATATTAGAAAGCCAGGATTGTTCCCGTGCCTTGAAATCCATGACCAAAAAATGCTGAAAAAACAACATACAAAACTGTTCAACCAAAAAAAGGGTCAAAACTAGAAAAAATGCCTTACCCATATATGGCAACCCAAAAGAAGGAAAGGGAAATAGGCAATTGTAATGAATATATTTATTAATACACATAAGAAAACAGGAGAAAGAACATCACGGTACAGAAAGCACCTCAGATATACATATAAAAGTATATGGCGGCATATGACCTAGTGGACACAAAAATAAGTGGCTAGCACATCATGCGACCCAGAAACAGCATGGTAGCATATATAAATCTCAAATGAGATACAATAAATAACGTTTATGTATATATAACAACCGGGTCATATGAGATTATTAAAAGGTCAAGTGACCAGACCACAAATATCAGTGCAAGATATGGGATAGTAATATAATATGGCAAGGGAACAAAAAGTCCTATTTAAAAATATAAGTATAGTACATAAGTCAAAAAGCTACAAGCATAGGGGTAACAAGCACTAATCACAAGAAAATGCTTGTAGGTACAAATAAGTAACGGTTTGAAAACCACTCTGGTACACACTAGCGCATGGAGCTGACCAATGTCCAGCAAAGATGAAGGTCACAGAAAAATACTGAATAGTGTGAATGAGCGATAGCAGAGCCGTAGTCCCATAATTGCACATAATCCCATACCAGAGTAAAGCGCTGTCAATACGAAATGATCTCAAGATGCAGCATGCTTAGTAAAACATACAAAGCAAACTGCTTGTTGATACAGAATAGTGGTGGCAGCGCCTTAGCCTGAATATTGCACAGAAATCCATATATATATAAAACGATGCCGACAACAACGATGAAAGGTCTCAGCTAATTGCTGTATGATATTACCTGACGTGCCAGGAAACCCCGACGCACGTTTCGCATCTGGCTTCTTCGGGGGGTTGTGTAGAAAAAGCAAAAGGTGCCCCTTTTATCTAAAAAGGACAGACAGCGGTATATTGGCGCTTCCGGCGCCGACACTAGGAGCCGGAAGTCATGACACACGCGTCCGACGTCACCAGACACACACCTCCCAGCGACGCGTCAGCTGGAGGGCGGGCCAGGCGACGCCTCGAGGACGCGTGCCCATGGCAACCAACAAACCCAGCGGCACCGAGAGCGCACACCGCCGAAAAGTCCTGGTGAATCAGCCAAAGAGGTATATGCCTTCTTGCACATGAAAACATGTTTGTTACATATAGGCACAAAATAGGACCAATATGTACCAATAAGGCAGACATTAAGCACTGCTAAAGCAATATATTGCTAATTCCAATAAAGATCTACTCATATATATGATGGACAATAATAAGGAATATGTAATGTAACACATGATCTTTACACCGATGGACCTATATAAATACATATGTAGTTCTTTAAGATGATTCACATGAAGAAAATAAAAAACCAGCAGAAGAGAGAAACATATGCATGTAGCTCTGTATATACTCTTCTTTCATATGACAATCTTCTCCGCAGTAATCCAGAACGGAAGTCATCATGTCAAAAAGGGAAGAGTCATTAATATGGTTACAGAGATTAAAACAGGGATACCTATAGTGAAAAAAAGAAAAAGATTAAAATCAGAATAAAGTACAATACATGGGGACATTTATAGAAATGGAGCAAAGCTCAACACCTCATTGAGACCCTTGGGACGCACACAGTCGATTTTCATAATCCATTTTGCCTCCAATTGGGCCAACTTCTTTTTCAAATCACCACCCCTACCATCATCCAAAATCCTGTCAATACCTTTTATACGCAGCAACTTGGCATCACATGCGTGTACCATTTTAAAGTGCCTAGGTATCGGTTTAAGGGCCGACATATCCGAGATTGTACCAGCCTTGATAATATCCCGGACATGTTCGCGCACCCTAATTCGTAGCTGGCGTGACGTTAGCCCAATATAAACCAAACCGCACGGACAGGACGCATGATAAATGACAGCAGAAGTGCTGCAAGTGATATGATGTGTTATTTTATATTCCCTTTGTCCATTACTGGAACAGAAGGAACTGCAGCGTTCAAGATTCGCGCATGCCAGACAGTCTCTACACGGGAAAAAACCCCATTTAAGGCCACTTGATCCAAAAAGTCCTGATGTCTTGGATTCCCGATGATGACTATGTACTAGAAGGTCTTTTAGATTTTTTGACCTTCTATAGGTAATAGATGGATTTGTGTTCAAACATTTGTCAAGGACGGGGTCCTGTTTTATTATTGGCCAAAATTTTTCCAATGAATTTCTTAAACCCCAATTCTGTTTATTATAAGTTGAAATGAACCTCACCTGTGTAAAATTTTTCTTTTTGGAGATAGCTCTCGATGGATGTAGTAAATCTCTACGTGTAGAGCGAGAGGCCTTCCGCCATCCTTGCTGTATTGTATGTTCCGAATATCCACGTTCTTCAAATCGTGAGGCTAACTCCTGTGCTTGTTGGTCAAAGTACACATCATCCGAGCAAACTCTTCTGGTGCGTAGAAATTGTGCATATGGGATACTATTCTTCAGTGCTCGCGGATGAGCAGAAGAGGCGTGTAAGAGAGAGTTTACAGCGGTTTCCTTTCTGTATATACGCGTATGTAATTGACCATCCTCACCCTTTGATATATGTGTGTCCAGAAAATCCACAGCTGTACGACTGTAATGATATGTAAGTTTAAGATTGATATCATTAGTATTGAGTTCCTCTATAAAAGAGATCAGATCATCCTCCTTTCCTTGCCAAATGGCAAGGACGTCGTCTATATAGCGGGCCCAAAATATAATCTTGCTGCTTAATGTAGATGGACTCGAGCAAAAGATATCCCTCTCCCACAGCCCCAGGAACAAATTAGCATATGAGGGGGCAAAGGCCGCCCCCATAGCTGTGCCCTGGAGCTGTAGGTAGAGAGTGTCTTTAAAAATAAAAAAATTGTGGGTAAGTGAAAACTCTAAAAGAGCCAATAGAAACTGGCAAACTCATGATCCATCGTAGTCATACACAGAAAAGTACTGACCGCTTGTAAACCGTCTCGATGTCTAATCGAGGTATACAAAGCCTCAATGTCTAAGGTCACTAACCACATATCTTCTTCAAGTTGGATTCCTTCCAAATTGCGCAAAACATCACCAGTATCCTTGAGATATGACGGTAAATTTTCGACACTAGGTCTGAGATAAAAATCAAGGTATTTACCTGTCATTTCATTGAGTCCACCATTGCCGGAGACAATAGGTCTTTTGGGCCCGCTATATAGACGACGTCCTTGCCATTTGGCAAGGAAAGGAGGATGATCTGATCTCTTTTATAGAGGAACTCAATACTAATGATATCAATCTTAAACTTACATATCATTACAGTCGTACAGCTGTGGATTTTCTGGACACACATATATCAAAGGGTGAGGATGGTCAATTACATACGCGTATATACAGAAAGGAAACCGCTGTAAACTCTCTCTTACACGCCTCTTCTGCTCATCCGCGAGCACTGAAGAATAGTATCCCATATGGACAATTTCTACGCACCAGAAGAGTTTGCTCGGATGATGTGTACTTTGACCAACAAGCACAGGAGTTAGCCTCACGATTTGAAGAACGTGGATATTCGGAACATACAATACAGCAAGGATGGCGGAAGGCCTCTCGCTCTACACGTAGAGATTTACTACATCCATCGAGAGCTATCTCCAAAAAGAAAAATTTTACACAGGTGAGGTTCATTTCAACTTATAATGAACAGAATTGGGGTTTAAGAAATTCATTGGAAAAATTTTGGCCAATAATAAAACAGGACCCGTCCTTGACAAATGTTTGAACACAAATCCATCTATTACCTATAGAAGGTCAAAAAATCTAAAAGACCTTCTAGTACATAGTCATCATCGGGAATCCAAGACATCAGGACTTTTTGGATCAAGTGGCCTTAAATGGGGTTTTTTCCCGTGTAGAGACTGTCTGGCATGCGCGAATCTTGAACGCTGCAGTTCCTTCTGTTCCAGTAATGGACAAAGGGAATATAAAATAACACATCATATCACTTGCAGCACTTCTGCTGTCATTTATCATGCGTCCTGTCCGTGCGGTTTGGTTTATATTGGGCTAACGTCACGCCAGCTACGAATTAGGGTGCGCGAACATGTCCGGGATATTATCAAGGCTGGTACAATCTCGGATATGTCGGCCCTTAAACCGATACCTAGGCACTTTAAAATGGTACACGCATGTGATGCCAAGTTGCTGCGTATAAAAGGTATTGACAGGATTTTGGATGATGGTAGGGGTGGTGATTTGAAAAAGAAGTTGGCCCAATTGGAGGCAAAATGGATTATGAAAATCGACTGTGTGCGTCCCAAGGGTCTCAATGAGGTGTTGAGCTTTGCTCCATTTCTATAAATGTCCCCATGTATTGTACTTTATTCTGATTTTAATCTTTTTCTTTTTTCACTATAGGTATCCCTGTTTTAATCTCTGTAACCATATTAATGACTCTTCCCTTTTTGACATGATGACTTCCGTTCTGGATTACTGCGGAGAAGATTGTCATATGAAAGAAGAGTATATACAGAGCTACATGCATATGTTTCTCTCTTCTGCTGGTTTTTTATTTTCTTCATGTGAATCATCTTAAAGAACTACATATGTATTTATATAGGTCCATCGGTGTAAAGATCATGTGTTACATTACATATTCCTTATTATTGTCCATCATATATATGAGTAGATCTTTATTGGAATTAGCAATATATTGCTTTAGCAGTGCTTAATGTCTGCCTTATTGGTACATATTGGTCCTATTTTGTGCCTATATGTAACAAACATGTTTTCATGTGCAAGAAGGCATATACCTCTTTGGCTGATTCACCAGGACTTTTCGGCGGTGTGCGCTCTCGGTGCCGCTGGGTTTGTTGGTTGCCATGGGCACGCGTCCTCGAGGCGTCGCCTGGCCCGCCCTCCAGCTGACGCGTCGCTGGGAGGTGTGTGTCTGGTGACGTCGGACGCGTGTGTCATGACTTCCGGCTCCTAGTGTCGGCGCCGGAAGCGCCAATATACCGCTGTCTGTCCTTTTTAGATAAAAGGGGCACCTTTTGCTTTTTCTACACAACCCCCCGAAGAAGCCAGATGCGAAATGTGCGTCGGGGTTTCCTGGCACGTCAGGTAATATCATACAGCATTTAGCTGAGACCTTTCATCGTTGTTGTCGGCATCGTTTTACATATATATGGATTTCTGTGCAATATTCAGGCTAAGGCGCTGCCACCACTATTCTGTATCAACAAGCAGTTTGCTTTGTATGTTTTACTAAGCATGCTGCATCTTTGAGATCATTTCGTATTGACAGCGCTTTACTCTGGTATGGGATTATGTGCAATTATGGACTACGGCTCTGCTATCGCTCATTCACACTATTCAGTATTTTTCTGTGACCTTCATCTTTGCTGGACATTGGTCAGCTTCATGCGCTAGTGTGTACCAGAGTGGTTTTCAAACCGTTACTTATTTGTACCTACAAGCATTTTCTTGTGATTAGTGCTTGTTACCCCTATGCTTGTAGCTTTTTGACTTATGTACTATACTTATATTTTTAAATAGGACTTTTTGTTCCCTTGCCATATTATATTACTATCCCATATCTTGCACTGATATTTTGTGGTCTGGTCACTTGACCTTTTAATAATCTCATATGACCCGGTTGTTATATATACATAAACGTTATTTATTGTATCTCATTTGAGATTTATATATGCTACCATGCTGTTTCTGGGTCGCATGATGTGCTAGCCACTTATTTTTGTGTCCACTAGGTCATATGCCGCCATATACTTTTATATGTATATCTGAGGTGCTTTCTGTACCGTGATGTTCTTTCTCCTGTTTTCTTATGTGTATTAATAAATATATTCATTACAATTGCCTATTTCCCTTTCCTTCTTTTGGGTTGCCATATATGGGTAAGGCATTTTTTCTAGTTTTGACCCTTTTTTTGGTTGAATTGTAATGTATGTAGTACAGTTCATATAGTGTCTTGTGCTTGGGTGCGATGAAAACACAGGAGTCACAGGTTTGATATAGAAAAGTCCTGTATTACTTCATACAAGTTGGCAGAAATAGTCACACAGTTTGCAGACACAGAAACAGGAGACACAGCAGGCCAGAGTAATCCAAGCTCAGCAATCACTCTCCAATACAGATTCAGGATCTTCTTCTCTGTTACCGTAAGTCCATGCAAACGTGGGTCTTTCAAAGAGCAGGGTTCAGAGTCCACAAGTGCTTCAGAGTTCCTCAGTAGGAATAGCTGGAGTACAAGGTCCAAGGCTTACAGGAGTCAAGTCACAGGTTCACTGCAGGCTAGATTCTGAAGCACTGATTGCTCAGCTGTGGCTGCTTAAGAAGCAAAGGAGAGAATCAGGGCGGGAACATGCAAGATGGAAACTCCATTTTGACTGAGGGCAAGATAGCTGCAGCAAGACAGAAAGTAAAATGGCTGACGAACAAACTGAGTTTCAGGAATATATACATAGAACCTTACAGTCACTGTCCAAGTATGGGATGAAACTGAAGCCTTCAAAGTGCCATTTGCTCAAACGAAAGGTACAGTACTTGGGACATATTGTCAGCTCAGAAGGAGTAGCGCCGGACCCCGAGAAGGTCACGGCCATCCAGAAGTGGCCGGAGCCGAAAAATCTCAAGGAGGTGCGCCAGTTCCTGGGACTGACAGGTTACTACCGGAGGTTTGTAAAGGACTACACCAAGAAAGCAGCGCCTCTGCAGGACCTCCTAGTAGGACAACCCCTCAAGAGTAGAAATCCTCCATTCCACTGGGGTAAAGAACAAGCTGAGGCGTTCAAAGAGATGAAGGAGATCCTGACAGGTGATGAGATCCTAGCTTACCCTGACTACAGCCAACCGTTCCTGCTGTACACTGATGCCAGCAGCGAAGGATTGGGAGCTGTCCTCAGTCAGAAGCAAAATGGCCAAGAAAAAGTCATCGCATATGCAAGCAGGAAGCTCCGGCCGACTGAGAGAAACCCAGAGAACTATAGTAGCTTCAAGTTGGAGTTCCTGGCACTGGTCTGGGCCATTACAGAAAGATTCAAGCATTACCTAGCCTCCAGCAAGTTCACTGCGTACACAGACAATAACCCCTTGACGCATCTTGAAACAGCCAAGCTGGGAGCCATGGAGCAACGTTGGATGGCTCGGCTGTCAAACTATCAATTTACCATCAAGTACAGGGCGGGCCGTAAAAACGCCAACGCTGACGCCTTGTCCAGAATGCCGCATGAATCCGACACGGAGGAAGAATCGGATGACCTAGAAGAGATTGAGCTACCTGCATTCCACAGAAATGGGATGATCCATGAGCAACAAGCCTACAGGAAGCGGTGTGGTAAGACGTTAAACCCTTTACCTCACCACAGCTGGAAGGAGACTCAGGACAGCGATCCAGTGGTCAGCCGTATCAAGGAGCTGATAAGACAGGAAGGTTACTCCTTGGAGAAAGACGCACCTATACCAGCAAGGCTGCTGTGGAACGAGAGA
>JARQOD010010002.1:0-28993 GCA_033576555.1 Oophaga sylvatica | reverse complement strand
CCCCTCAAAATTGCCCCCCTTTCCCCCAAAAACCTCCCCCTAAACATCTTTCCCCATACAAGCCCCCCCATTATCTCCCCCCGCCCTTTTCATTCTTCCCCCCCTCTCAATCCCTGCCCAAAAACCCATAAATCCCCCCCCCTTTTCACATTTTTCCCCCCCCTTTTTTAAAAAACCCCTGCCCCTCATCATCGTTTTTTTTCTCCCCTAAACAACCCCGCCCATTTCACTCCGCCCATTTCTATTTCCCCCCCCATCATAAATGCCTCCCCATCACTCATCTTTCTCCCCCCCAATCAAAAATTCCCCCCCCCTTTACCCCAATACCTGCCTTATCTATCTTCCCCCCAAAAAAATTTAAAGCCCCCCCATTATCAGCAATGCCTGCCCTTCTCATTTCCCCCCATCAAAGGGCCTGCCCATTATATAAATGCCTGCCCTTTTATCATTTCCCCTCCCCTCATATCAATCCCCCCCCAATTATCCAATGCCTGCCCCCCCAAATCTTCTCCCATAAAAAAAATGCCTGCCCATTAAAAACAATGCCTCCCCTTTTTCATCTCTTCCCCCATCATCATCTCCTCCCCTTATCCAATGAAAGCCCATCCACACCAGACGCAAAAAAGCCTCTTCAATAATACACATACACACACACATAACAAACACCACACAAAGCCCGCACACATGACCCCGACACCCGAGACCCCCCCCCTTTCCTGCCCGCCCCCGCTCCTGACACGCCGGCCGAAAAATTTTTGGGGTTCATTCAGGGGCCCCGGCTGTGAGGGGAAAAGCGGGGTGGAGCCCGGAGCTGCAGCGCGGAGGGGGGGAAAGGGGTAAGTTTTGTGCCCTGCCCCCGGGGGGCCCCTGGCCCCCCCGGAGCGCCCCCGGGGGCCCCGGGCACTGCGCCGGCGGGCCGGTGCACCCCCCCGGGCCCCCCCCCTTTCCCGGGCCCCGCTCTAGGGGAAAAAAGACCCCGGGGTCCTGCCAAAACCCCCAAGTTCTGGGCCCCCAAAAATTACCTCCTTTTCTTTTTTGGGGGGAACGGAAAAATTTTGGGGGAAATTTTTTAAAATCAAGAATTTATTTTCTCTGACTGTTCCCAAATTTCCCACTAAACAAATCCAAAGGCTTCAATAACTTTTTTCTTACCAATAGGTTTTATGTGGGCAAACCCCCGTTTTAGACTGAGGATGATTTTTTTAAATCCCTTAATGCTTTTTTTTTCAGCCCGGGGCAGGTGTTTGTGACCCAAACAGGTGCAACAGCTGAAGAGCCATGTTAACTTTGCGCCAAGGGGAAAAATTTTTTTTTTGGAAAATGCCCCCGGTTTTTGGGATGGGCTCTTTTATACCACTTGGGGCACTTCCGTAAAAATCTAATTTTTTTAAAGGGTTGTCCCCCCCCTGTTTGGATGCTTGCTGTGCCGCCCTCCCCCCCGGGGTTAGGTGACCCTTTTTTAACTATTGTTTCCGTATTGAGCTCGCGACTGAACGAAAACAAGAGAGATGGTTCGAAAATAATGCACAAACCTTTTACTACCCCCCCCCTCAGCTAAGGAACCTTTGGTAGGATCACAAGGGAACCGAACCTAAACCCCGCAGGGGACTCTTTAAAAAAAAGGGGTTTTTGTGATGCACGCAAAAAAACATCTATAAAGGTCATGTTTCTACTGGGGGAATCAGGGACTCATTATAAACTGCCCCGCCTTCCGTAAGACTACTGCAGCAGTCATTCATGGAGTTTTGCGAAGGGGCTCGTCATGTCCGAGCCTCGGGTCCGAGAGATCTGCGCAAGAGTTTTTTTATTTTCAGACTTAAACTCTGTTGTTCTGGGGCAGGGAGGTATAACGCGCAATTTTTCAATTTTCCCGCGGTGCCCCGGGGTTGTAAAAAACTTCTCTTTGGTTCCTTTCCATCAAACTCGGGGGTTACTCTCTGGGGGTCTAGCTCGCTATGAACGACTCAGGGGCAAGTGGAATTTTTTGGATATCTCTTTGCTCGAAACAGGGGATCTTCAGTAAAGAAGCTACTCCGTACAGATGGAGACTGTGGAGGGGCCCTACTGACTTCTGGACCGTGGATCAAGAAACAAGCCTTTAGGGCCATGGGAAAGTCATCAGGGGGGAAAAATTTCTTTTTTGCTTATTCTTTTTTCCCCCCTTTCCCATTTTTCTGGGCTACCAGGGGTAGGCGCAGAATCCTACGATTAACTGGGAGACGGGGAATTCACTTTCCGGGAAAAAATGGTAAAGGGGTTTTTTTAGCTCTCTTTTCCTAAAAAACCTGTCATCCCTGAACACCACTGTAACCCCGGACTATGTGGATTTATGTGACAAGAAAAAACGTGATCATTCTCCCCCGTCCATATGATTGCCAAATTTTAATTTTTTCCCCGGGCCAGATACCTTTTGGTAAGATCTCCCCCTAGCGGGGCCCGGTAAAATTTGAAGGATTATATAGACGAAAATTTAGCCGGGTTTTTACCCCCCTCTTCTCTCCCCCAGGTGCCCCCCTTTCTTTGTGAAGAAGAAAATGGATCCTAAACCCCCGCATAGACTAAGGGAATCAAAAGGTTACTTTAAAAAAAATTTATCCATTCCTTTTAAAACCCGAGTTTTTGGGGAGTGGGGCCCCGCCAAAAAATTTTTCTAAACGGGGTCTCCGGGGGCCCCCATAATTGGTCCGTATTAGACCGGGGAGAAGGGAAAACTGTTTCAGGTCACGTATGGACACTTTGAATATCTAGTTTCCCTTTTTGGTCTGAGACCGCCCCACCCCCTTTTTCCAAACTTGGGAATGCTCTTCGGGATCTCCTAGATCATTTTTGGTGATTATCTGGATGTATTCTAATTTTTTTTTAAACCCCAGGGAAATCATGGGGAAGTGAGAATGGTCTTAGAACGCCTAAGACAAACCCTCTCTACTCAAACTTGAAAAAAAAGTAATTTTATAGGCCGAAATCTTTTTGGGGTATGTCTATCTACGCAAGGGATTAGTATGGGTGGAAGCAAGAAAAAGCCATAAGGATTACCAAAATTTCCCAGAATGTGAAGGGGGGCAGCGTTTCATCGGTTTCCAATTCTATAAATTTTATTAAGAATTTTTCTGAGGTAGTGTCACCTATCACCCCAAATTCCGGGGAAAAAGCTGGGGTTTTCCTGGACCCCGAAAACCAGGAAGCTTTCCCCCCCTTTAAGGAAAAATTTACCACCGACCATCTTTGTACACCCAACCCCCACTTGCCTTCATAATGAGGGGGATGTTCGTGTCCTTGGGGGCTTACTCTCTCAGAAACAGGTGAGAAAAAATGCTTGCATCCCTGTGCTTCTTTTCCGAGTTTTTTTGGGGTGGGGGAACACGAGGGGAATAGAGAATTTTTTTGCCCCTTTTTGGCCTTCAGGATGAAACACTTCTTCGGGATGCACAGAAAAGTCGCCTGACAGCCATGTAACCCCTTAAAAATTTTCGGGGGAAAATGCCTGACTCCTCGCCAGGTCGCTGGAATCTTTTCCAAACCCCAAATTTTAAATTTTTTCTTTTTTTTGACCGGATCGCGCATGGAAAGGCTGAGCCTCTCTGGTTCATCAGCGAGACCTCCCCCTTTCTCCTTCTAAGACTATTCTTCCTGACTCTGTTCCCCCGGGGGGATTCATAATCAAGACCCACTTAAGGACATCAAGGAAGCATACATGCGGATTCTTTGTTGGTCAACCCCCCGGGGGGAAGTCTTGTCTTTAAATGGTGTGTGGATTTGGGGGAAGTCTTATTACCTGAAACAGTCAGATGAGAGTATTGCAATCATTCCTTTTTCCCGATGCTGGGGGTAGAGGAATTCTAAAGGGGACGGAATTTCTTTTTTTGTTTTTTTGTGGCCCCCCTTACGGGGAAAAAGGGCTTTAAAATTTCCCCCTTCATTTAAAATCTGTGAAGGGGGAAAAAACCCCCCGTTTTTCACCAACTGGTCTTTTCAACCTTTCCCCCCCCCCGCCCCCCCCAGGGGAAACCATTTCGGAAAATTTATTGGGGATTTCCAAAACCCCTAAGGGGGAAAAACACCTTTTTATTTGGGGTTGGGGGGGCAACCCCAAAGGGGAGCTCTTTTAAACCCCCTTTTGTGGGGTACCCACTGCAAAACAGACATCAACTTGAGTTAAAAAATGTTTTTCGCTTTTCATGGGGAAACCCGGGTAAAAGGGCTTTTGGGGTCGGGGGGGTGAATTCCCCCTTTTAAGGTTTTGGCAAAATTTTTTTTGGCATTTTGGCTTAAAAAAAAAACCTTTCTTCTGTTTTTTTTTCCCCCCGACTAAGGAAAAAACAGAAAAAACCCCAAAAGCCCCCGGAACCCCTATCCCCCGCTGTTTTATCTGCCACCACGGAAAGTTGGGGGGTTTTACTTCCCTGGCTGGGGTTTCTTATAACAACTCCCCAGAGCGCCTCCACTAAGAAATTCCCCCTTTTTAAAACCAATTTTGGTTATAAAAAAACATTCTTCCTCGTTTTTCCCTAAAAACGCCCTTTTCCGGGGAGGGGCTAAAAAAAAACACTTCTTTACAAAAAATAGGGGGTTTTTAAAGGGGGAAAATCTAGAATTGGCTCAGGAAAGGTACATGAAAGCAGCAGATAAATTTCATAAACCTGCACCAGCTTTCAAGTAGGAGATTTGGTCTGGCTGTCAACCAGAAATCTTAAATTAAAGATTCCATCGTCTAAATTGGGACATAAGTTACATTGGACCTTATAAGATCAATAAGATTATAAGTGCTGTTGCTTGTCGTCTTCAAACTGCCCAGAACTAGAGAATCCACCCTGTCTTTCATGTATCCCTACTAAAGGCTGCAAACACCCCAATACGTTTCCTGGACGTTCTTCTCCTTGCCCTGACCCAGTGCTGGTCGATGGTCAGGAAGAATTTATGGTGGAAAGGATTCTAGATTCCAGGTTGTACAGAAATCAGTTGCAATATTTGATTAAAGGCAGGGCTACCCAGTGGAGGCAACTCATGGGAACCAGTCAATAATGTAAATGCTCCTCGCCTGCTCCGCCAGTTTCATCAGAGGTACCTGACAAGCCTGGTTTGAGGTCATCCGGAGGTTGTCCCTAAGGGGGGGTAATGTAAGGTTCTTTGTCTCTGTTGACATGTTCTTGAAACTCAGTTTTCCGTCGGCCATTTTGCTTTCTGTCTTTCTGCAGCTCTTGCCCTCAGTTAATATGGAGTTTCCAGTTTTTTGTTCCTGCCCTGATTCTTCCCTCTTGCTTCTTAAGCAGCCTCAGTGAACAATCAGTGCTCCTGAATCAAGGCCTCAGTCAGTCTGTGACCTGACTCCTGAAACCTTGGACTTGTACTCCAGCTATTCCCTACTGAGGAACCTTGGAACACTTTTGGACTCTGGAACCTGCTGTTTGGTGAAATCCATGTTTGCAGAGGAATTACGGTACAGAGAAGAGATCCTGAACCTGCTTTGGAGATTTATTGTAGTGCTTGAAGTTACTCTGGCTGCTGTGTCTCCTGTCGCTGTTCCTGCAAACTGTGGTGAAATTTTCAGCATGTTGTATGAAGTTAATACAAGTCATTTCATTTCAACCTATGTCTCCTGTGTTTTCCTCGCACCCAAGCACAAGACGCTATAGGAACTGTACACTATACATGACAGAGGTAATAACACTGTTAATCGGATAACACCCCTGTGTGAGGTAATAACACTGTATAATACTGATAATCCCCCCTGTGTGAGGTAATAACGCTGTATAATACTGATAACACCCCCTGTGTGAGGTAATAACACTGTATAATACTGATAAACACCCCCCGTGTGAGGTAATAACACTGTATAATACTGATAACACCCCCCGTGTGAGGTAATAACACTGTATAATACTGATAACACCCCTGTGTGAGGTAATAACACTGTATAACACTGATAACACCCCTGTGTGAGGTAAATAACACTGTTAATACTGATAAACACCCCTGTTGTGAGGTAATAACACTGTATAATACTGATAACACCCCTGTGTGAGGTAATAACACTGTATAATACTGATATCACCCTGTGTGAGGTTAATTACACTGTATAATACTGATAACCCCCTGTGTGAGGTAATAACACTGTATAATACTGATAACCCCTGTGTGAGGTAATAACACTGTATAATACTGATAACACCCTGTGTGAGGTTAATTAACACTGTATAATACTGATAACACACCGTGTGAGGTAATAAACAGTATAATACTGTATAATACTGATAACACCCCCCGTGTGAGGTAATAACACTGATAACACCCCTGTGTGAGGTAAATAACACTGTATAATTACTGATAACACCCCCTGTGTGAGGTAATAACACTATATAATACTGATAACACCCCGTGTGAGGTAATAACACTGTATAACACTGATAACACCCTGTGTGAGGTAATAACACTGTATTAATACGGATAACACCCCCTGTGTGAGGTAATAACACTGTATAATACTGATAACACCCTGTGTGAGGTAAATAACACTGTATATACTGATAACACCCTGTGTGAGGTTAATAACAATGTATAATACTGATAACCCCTGTGTGAGGTAATAACACTGTATAATACTGATAACACCCCTGTGTGAGGTAATAACACTGTATAATACTGATAAACACCCCTGTGTGAGGTAATAACACTGTATAATACTGATAAACACCCCCCGTGTGAGGTAATAACACTGTATAATCAAACCCCTGTGTGAGGTAATAACACTGTAAAAATAATGATAAACCCCTGTGTGAGGTAATAACACTGTATAATACTGATAACACCCCGTTTTGAGGTAATAACACTGTATAACACTGATAACACCCTGTGTGAGGTAATAACACTGTATAATACGGATAACACCCCTGTTGAGGTAATAAACACTGTATATACTGATAACACCCCCGTGTGAGGTAATAACACTGTATAACACTGATAACAACCCCCTGTGTGAGGTAATAACACTGTATAATACTGATAAACACCCCTGTGTGAGGTAATAACAATGTAAAAATAGATAAACCCCCCCCTGTGTGAGGTAATAACACTGTATAATACTGATAACACCCCTGTGTGGGGTAATACACTGTATAATACTGATAACACCCCTTTTGTGAGGTAATAACACTGTATAAAAAACTGATAACACCCCCTGTTTTGAGGTAATAACACTGTATAATACTGAAACAACCCCCTGTGTGAGGTAATACACTGTATAATACTGATAACACCCCCTGTGTGAGGTAATAAACACTGTATAATACTGATATCACCCCTGTGTGAGGTAATTACATGTATAATACTGATAAACACCCCTGTGTGAGGTAAAACACTGTATAATACTGATAACACCCCCTGTGTGAGGTAATAAACACTGTATTAATAACTGATAACACCCACGTGTGAGGTAATAACACTGTATAATACTGATAACACCCCTGTGTGAGGTAATAACACTGTATAATACCGATAACACCCCTGTGTGAGGTAATAACACTGTATAATACCGATAACACACCCCTGTGTGAGGTAATAAACACTGTATAAAACTGATAACACCCCTGTGTGAGGTAATAACACTGTATAATACGATAACACCCCCTGTGTGAGGTAATAACACTGTATAATATGATAACACCCCTGTGTGAGGTAATAACACTGTATAATACTGATAACACCCCTGTGTGAGGTAATAAAACTGTATAATACTGATAAACACCCCTGTGTGAGGTAATAACACTTATATAATACTGATAACACCCCTGTGTGAGGTAATAACACTGTATAATACTGATAAAACCCCCTGTGTGAGGTAATAACACTGTATAATACTGATAACACCCCTGTGTGAGGTAATAACACCATATAACACTGATAACACCCCTGTGTGAGGTAATAACACTGTATTAAATACTGATAACACCCCTGTGTGAGGTAATAACACTGTATAATACTGATAACACCCCTGTGTGAGGTAATAACACTGTATAATACTGATAACACCCCGTTGTGAGGTAAAAAAAAAAAAAAAAAAAAAAAAAAAAAAAAAAAAAAAAAAAAAAAAAAAAAAAAAAAAAAAAAAAAAAAAAAAAAAAAAAAAAAAAAAAAAAAAAAAAAAAAAAAAAAAAAAAAAAAAAAAAAAAAAAAAAAAAAAAAAAAAAAAAAAAAAAACCCCCCCCCCCCCCCCCCCCCCCCCCCCCCCCCCCCCCCCCCCCCCCCCCCCCCCCCCCCCCCCCCCCCCCCCCCCCCCCCCCCCCCCCCCTGATACACCCTGTGTGAGGTAATAACACTGTATAATACTGATAACACCCTGTGTGAGGTAATAACACTGTATAATACTGATAACACCCTGTGTGAGGTAATAAAAACTGTATAATACTGATAACACCCTGTGTGAGGTAATTACACTGTATATAATACTGATAACACCCTGTGTGAGGTAATAACACTGTATAATACTGATAACACCCCTGTGTGAGGTAATAACACTGTATAATACTGATAACACCCTGTGTGAGGTAATAACACTGTATAATACTGATAACACCCCCTGTGTGAGGTAATAACACTGTATACTACTGATAAACACCCCTGTGTGAGGTAATAACACTGTATAATACTGATAACACCCCACCAGTGTGAGGTAATAACACTGTATAATACCGATAACACCCCTGTGTGAGGTAATAACACTGTATAATACGGATAACACCCCCTGTGTGAGGTAATAACACTGTATAATACTGATAACACCCCTGTGTGAGGTAATAAACACTTTATAATACTGATAACACCCCTGTGTGAGGTAATAACACTGTATAATACTGATAACACCCCTGTGTGAGGTAATATCACTGTATAATACTGATAACACCCTGTGTGAGGTAATAACACTTTATAATACTGATAACACCCCCTGTGTGAGGTAATAACACTGTATAATACTGATAACACCCCTGTGTGAGGTAATAACACTGTATAATACTGATAACACCCCTGTGTGAGGTAATAACACTGTATAATACTGATAACACCCCTGTGTGAGGTAATAATGTATAATACTGATAACACCCCTGTGTGAGGTAATAACACTGTATAATACTGATAACACTCCTGTGTGAGGTAATAACACTGTATAATACTGATATCACCCCTGTGTGAGGTAATAACACTGTATAATACTGATAACACCCCTGTGTGAGGTAATAATGTATAATACTGATAACACCCCTGTGTGAGGTAATAACACTGTATAATACTGATAACACTCCTGTGTGAGGTAATAACACTGTATAATACTGATAACACCCCTGTGTGAGGTAATAACACTAGAATACTGATAACACCCCCTGTGTGAGGTAATAACTCTGTATAATACTGATAACACCCCCTGTGTGAGGTAATAACACTGTATAATACTGATAACACTCCTGTGTGAGGTAATAACACTGTATAATACTGATAACACCCCTGTGTGAGGTAATAACACTGTATAATACTGATAACACCCCTGTGTGAGGTAATAATGTATAATACTGATAACACCCTGTGTGAGGTAATAACACTGTATAATACTGATAACACTCCTGTGTGAGGTAATAACACTGTATAATACTGATAACACCCCTGTGTGAGGTAATAACACTAGAATACTGATAACACCCCCTGTGTGAGGTAATAACTCTGTATAATACTGATAACACCCCCTGTGTGAGGTAATAACACTGTATAATACTGATAACACCCTGTGTGAGGTAATAACACTGTATAATACTGATAACACTCCTGTGTGAGGTAATAACACTGTATAATACCGATAACACCCCTGTGTGAGGTTAATAACACTGTATAATACTGATAACACCCTGTGTGAGGTAATAACACTGTATAATACTGATAACACCCCCTGTGTGAGGTAATAACACTGTATAATACCGATAACACCCCTGTGTGAGGTAATAACACTGTATAACACTGATAACACCCCTGTGTGAGGTAATAACACTGTATAATACTGTTAACACCCCCTGTGTGAGGTAATAACACTGTATAATACTGATAACACCCCTGTGTGAGGTAATAAACACTGTATAATACTGATAACACTCCTGTGTGAGGTAATAACACTGTATAATACCGATAACACCCTGTGTGAGGTAATAACACTGTATAACACTGATAACACCCCTGTGTGAGGTAATAACACTGTATAATACTGATAACACCCCCTGTGTGAGTAATAACACTGTATAATACTGATAACACCCCTGTGTGAGGTAATAACACTGTATAATACTGATAACACCCCCTGTGTGAGGTAATAACACCCTGTGTGAGGTAATAACACTAGAATACTGATAACACCCCCTGTGTGAGGTAATAACTCTGTATAATACTGATAACACCCCTGTGTGATGTAATAGTTTGTGACGGGGTATGCGGCAGAGCAAGAAGAGACCACCGGGCTAAGAACAATCCAACGGGATTTATTGAGGCAGGCAGCATATCAAATCAAATATCCATGTTATTCCCGATGTCCATAATAAGTCCAAAATCACAGACCGACTCAGCTAAGAGCCCTCACCCTCTTCCTTTAGAGATCTTCCAACACAACACTGGTCACGCATAAGTCCCTTGTTTGGGCTACTGGGAACAGCCCAAGGGTAGGGGAGGAGAGGTTCCCACCTCCTAGTCAATGGTTTGGTCCTTTGCATGGCTCCGATATGTCTATATGAATGTGTATTGTGAGTTCTCCCCCGGCTTAGGAGAACAATGGGGAGTCCTCTAGCTGTGTTGACATAAGCCTAAGTTAAATGATGATGGAGGAACAAAGTTATACAGAAATGCAGGACAGAGCAAACTATGTATCATGACAATTCCTTCCACTCCAATTTTGTGTACGTACGAGGGACCTCTACAGGTCGCTTGTTAAGTACACACAGGCAGGGCTGACCGGACTCAGGGCTCTTCCTGCCTGGACAGTCCATCTGCATTTTGGTGTTGGCTGCCTCTTCTATACTGTATGGTAAAGTTATAGGGCTGCAGAGCCAGGCTCCATTGTAGTAGGCGTCCTTTGTCCCCAGAAACTCTGTTCAGCCAGGTGAGGGGATTGTGATCAGTAACCACAGAGAATTCTCGTCCATACAGATACGGCTTTAGTTTCCGGAGGGCCCACACTATAGCCAGACATTCTTTTTCCACAGTTGCATAGGCCACTTCTCGGTCCAGCAGTTTCCTGCTGAGGTAGGCGACGGGGTGCTCGTCCCCCGCTGCATTCACCTGACTGAGTACAGCTCCCAATCCATAAGCAGAGGCGTCAGTCTGCACAATGAATCGCCTCTTATAGTCTGGAGCAGCCAGAAACAGGGTCACAGACCAGGGCGTCCTTCAGCCGGTTTAAAAGCCTCCTCACAGGCTGGAGTCCAGATTACTAGCCTGGGCATCGTTTTCTTGGTCAGGTTGGTAAGAGACTTGGCCACAGTGCTAAAATGAGAAACAAATTTTCGGTAATAGCTGGCAGTGCCCAAAAAAGCCATAACTTGTTTCTTAGTTTGGGGTAACAGGCCAGTCTCTAATAGCCTGGATTTTTGCAGGTTCCAGACGGAGCTTCCCGCCCCCTACTCTATGCCCTAGGTACTGAACTTCACCCATCCCCAATTGGCATTTATCGGGTCGAATGGTTAGGCCGGCTGCAAGAATTCGGTCAAGAATAACGGCTACTTGATTCAGATGTTCCTCCCACGTCTGGCTGAAGATGGCGATATCATCTAAGTAGGCACAAGCAAAGTCCCCACATCCCCGGAGGATCTGGTCTACCATTCTCTGGAAGGTTGCAGGGGCAGTCTTCATTCCGAAAGGCATGTTTAGAAATTTGTACAGTCCAAAGGGGGTTATAAAAGCGGCCGTTCTTTCCCTTGCTCCGTCAGAGGAATTTGCCAGTATCCCTTACTGAGATCTAAGGTAGTGACATATCGGGACCCAGCCAGTCGGTCTAGAAGTTCGTCAATACGGGGCATTGGGTAAGGATTACTGACAGTATGGTCATTAAGTCGTCTGTAGTCCACACAAAATCGAGTACTCCCATCCTTCTTGGGTACTAACACCACAGGAGAGGCCCAAGGGCTATGAGAGGCCTGGATTACCCCAAGCAGTAACATCTCCTCTAGTTCGTGCTGCATGGTGTTTCGAACTGATTCAGGTACCCGGTAAGGAGCCTGTTGTATGGGACGGATACCCTGAGTGTCCACATGATGTTGGGTGACGGTGGTTCGACCTGGTTGAGATGAGAAGGCAGCCCGTCTCTGTTGAAGCACTCCCAGCATCTGTTCTTTCTGTAAGGGGTCCAGGTGATTTCCCAGAGGAACCTGTTCCACAGTGGAAGGGGCTCTCGCGGCTTCCACGAGATCAGGTAGGGAGTCCTCTTCCTTGTGACCGTCTTCTGAAGCTAGCCGACAGCTTGCTATCATTGGAAGGTTCCGGTCGTGGTATTCCTTAATCATATTCACATGAACAGTCTTTTGTCTTAGTCCCTGATCATCTAAAGCAAGAAGGTAATTGGTATCATTTAGTTTCTTGAGAACCCGGAAGGGACCCTCCCACATGGTCTGCAGTTTATTTTGTGGATGGGGAATAATCATTAAGACCTTTTGCCCTTCTACAAACTCCCGATAGCGTGCCTTACGGTCATACCAGGTCTTCTGTCGGGTTTGAGCCATACGCACATGACTCTGGGCTAAACAAGCAAGTTGAGCCAGGGTTTCTCGCAGCTTTAGGACATAAGGGACAACAGGGGCTCCTGTATCTTCAACTTGCCCCGCCCAGTATTCATTGAGCAGAGTTAAGGGTCCTCGGACCTTTCTCCCATAGAGGAGTTCAAAGGGGGAAAACCCGGTGGACTCCTGAGGAACTTCCCGATAGGCAAACAAGAGATGGGGTAGGTACTTCTCCCAGTCTGAATCTTTGTCAGTGAAGGCCTCAGCATATTCTTCAGAGTGCCGTTAAATCGTTCACAAAGTCCATTTGTTTGTGGGTGATACGGTGTCGTTCGAATCGCTCGTACTCCACAGGTGCGCCACAGACACTGGACTAGTTCTGACATGAACTGGGAGCCTTGGTCCGACAAGATCTCACTGGGAAATCCTACTCTGGTGAAAATGGTAACCAGGGCCTCGGCCACCTTGGCTGCAGAAATACTTGACAAGGCCACAGCTTCCGAATATCGGGTGGCATAGTCCACAACAGTGAGAATGTACTGCTTTCCTGATCTACTTGGTTTAGCCAGAGGCCCAACAATATCGACAGCTACTCTTTGCAATGGTTCTTCTATGATAGGGAGTGGTTGCAGAGGTGCCTTTGGGTGATCTCCGGGTCGCCCTCTACGCTGACATATATCGCAAGTTCGGCAGAAAAGCGCCACTGCCTGAGAAATCCCCGGCCAACAGAAGGTTTGAGTCAATCGTCTCTCGGTGCGGGTTTTGCCTTGATGGCCAGCAGTAGGAATATCATGAGTAAGGTGTAATAGGGGAATTCTGTATTTCTGAGGAACAATCATCTGTTTGTTACAAGTCCAGGGCTTATCTGGGAGGCAGCATTGGTAACCCTATACAAAAGTCCATTTTCTCGGATAATTCTTTCCCCGTTCTCCCCTAACTGCCCTATCTCAGCTCGTGCTCTAAAACTAGCTAGGGTGGGGTCAGTATCTACCTCTTGTCGAAACTGAACTCTATCCCAGGTGTCACTCACATTGTCCCCACAAGAAGAATCACTCACCGGCTGTGTCGGCGGTTCTGGGGGCCTCATTTCCATGGATGAGTTGTAGGCGTCCCCATTTGCTGCTCTCTTGGCTTGACTTCTGGTTACCGCACCGACAAAGTGGCAATGCAGATGTCCCACATCATTTCCGAAAAGAACGTCTGCAGGGAGGCCGCTCATCACACTGACCACGCATTGTTTGGCCCCAAAGCCATAATCCAGGGTCACCCTCGCTCTTGGACTATATCTCTGGGTGCCTCCAGCCAATACAATGGCAATTCCTGGTCCCTTTTGAATTGCTTCTGGCTGAAGTACTTGGGGATCGGCTATGGTGAGAAAAGCCCCAGTGTCACGGAAGCCAACAACTTTTTGGCCATCCAGCACGACCTCCTGTAGATGTTGGTGCTGAAGGTCAGAAGAACAGGTGGCTGGGGCTCGCACCCCATAGACTCATGGTATGGGAGCCAGGGTATCGGAGTCACTTGGCAAGTCATCAGGGACTGAATCCAGCTCTTCTCCTGGTGAGAGTGTCTGTAGATAACGAACCGGCAAAGGCGGTCTGTAGCCGTCCTGTCTCCGAACACCTGGACATTGAAATTGCAGATGTCCAGGCTGCCCACATCTATAACATCTGCGCTCTGGGACTCTTCCCCACGTCGTAGTCCCGAAGGTGGAGCAGGAGTAATGCGAGGCCCAGTCACACAAAGGTCACCATGAGCTGATGGTCTATTGGGATGGTGAATATGGGAGGCCGAAGGACCAGGGGCCGCCATCGTCGGGGGGCTGGTAGTTCTTTTCTCACTGAGTAGTAGTTTTTTCCATTGAGGCTTGATGGTGAGAGCCTCATCTGCTAGACTGCAGCTTCCTCCGCAGTGGCTGGTCTCCTTTCATGCACCCATTCTCGGATCTCAGCGGGGCCCTTGAAGTAAAACTGCTCTTTCAAGATGACCTGGAGGAAGGCCCCCCAAGTTAAGGCCTCCTCTCCCTCCAGCCAGCGATGACATATTTGTTTGAGTCTGTGGGCATACATTTTGAAGGACACCTCCTCATCACAGGCCAAAGTACGAAACTGGGTCCTATACATGTCTGGGGTCACAGCATAGTGTTCTAGAACAGTCCATTTAATGTCTGCATACTCACAGTCCCCCAGAGGGTCCATAGCTCTATAGGCTGCGGCAGCTCCACCCTCTAAGAGCCCCACCAGATGTCGTACTCGCTCTCTTTCTGGGACTTCCATTAATCGACACTGATGCTCAAAGTCCTGGAAGAAGCCCTCAATGTCACCTGCAGCCTCCTGGAACGGCTTGATATCTTTGCGGGACACTCTGGGTGTCATGATACATAGTTTGCCCTGTCCTGCATTTCTGTATAACTTTGTTCCTCCATCATCATTTAACTTAGGCTTATGTCAACACAGCTAGAGGACTCCCCATTGTTCTCCTAAGCCGGGGGAGAACTCACAATACACATTCATATAGACATATCGGAGCCATGCAATGGACCAAACCATTGACTAGGAGGTGGGAACCTCTCCTCCCCTACCCTTGGGCTGTTCCCAGTAGCCCAAGACAAGGGACTTATGCGTGACCAGTGTTGTGTTGGGAGATCTCCAGAGAAAAAGGGTGAGGGCTCTTAGCTACGGCAAGACCTCACGTCGGTCTGTGATTTTGGACTTATTATGGACATCAGGAATAACATGGATATTTGATTTGGTATGCTGCCTGCCTCAATAAATCCTGTTGGATTGTTTTAGCCCGGTGGTCTCTTCTTGCTCTGCCGCATACCTCGTCACAGTAATAACACTGTATAATACTGATAACACCCCTGTGTGAGGTAATAACAATGTATAATACTGATAACACCCGTGTGAGGTAATAACAATGTATAATACTGATAACACCCCTGTGTGAGGTAATAACAATGTATAATACTGATAACACCCCCTGTGTGAGGTAATAACACTGTATAATACTGATAACACCCTTGTGTGAGGTAATAACACTGTATAATACTGATATCACCCCTGTGTGAGGTAATAACACTGTATAATACTGATATCACCCCGTGTGTGAGGTAATAACACTGTATAATACTGATAACACCCCTGTGTGAGGAAATAACACTGTATAATAATGATAACACCCCTGTGTGGTATGAATATGATAACACCAGTATAAAATACTGATAACACCCCTGTGTGAGGTAATAACACTGTATAATACTGATAACACCCCTGTGTGAGGAAATAACACTGTAAATATGATAACACCCCTGTGTGAGGTAATAAACCGTAAATACTGATAACACCCCTGTGTGAGGTAATAACACTGTATAATACGATAACACCCCTGTGTGAGGTAAATAACACTGTATAATACAGATAACACCCCTGTGTGAGGAAATAACACTGTATAATATGATAACACCCCTGTGTGAGGTAATAACACCGTATAATACTGATAACACCCCTGTGTGAGGTAATAACACTGTATAATACTGATAACACCCCTGTGTGAGGAAATAACACGTATAATAATGATAACACCCCTGTGTGAGGTAATAACACCGTATAATACTGATAACACCCCTGTGTGAGGTAATAACACTGTATAATACTGATAACACCCCTGTGTGAGGTAATAACACTGTATAATACCGATAACACCCCTGTGTGAGGAATAACACTGTATAATAATAACACCCCTGTGTGAGGTAATAACACCGTATAATACTGATAACACCCCTGTGTGAGGTAATAACACGTATAATACTGATAACACCCCTGTGTGAGGTAATAACACTGTATAATACTGATAACACCCCTGTGTGAGGTAATAACACTGTATAATACTGATAACACCCCTGTGTGAGGTAATAACACTGTATAAACTGATAACACCCCTGTGTGAGGTAATAACACCGTATAATACTGATAACACCCCTGTGTGAGGTAATAACACTGTATAATACTGATAACACCCCCTGTGTGAGGTAATAACACTGTATAATACTGATAACACCCCCTGTGTGAGGTAATAACACTGTATAATACTGATAACACCCCTGTGTGAGGTAATAACACTGTATAATACTGATAACACCCTGTGTGAGGTAATAACACTGTATAACACTGATAACACCCCTGTGTAGGTAATAAACACTGTATAATAACTGATAACACCCCTGTGTGAGGTAATAACACTGTAAATACTGATAACACCCCTGTGTGAGGTATAATAAACACTGTGATAACACCCCTGTGTGAGGTTAAATAACACTGTATAATACTGATAACACCCCTGTGTGAGGTAATAACACTGTATAAACTGATAACACCCCTGTGTGAGGTAATAACACTGTATAATACTGATAACACCCCTGTGTGAGGTAATAACACTGTATAATACTGATAACACCCCTGTGTGAGGTAATAACACTGATAAACCCCGTTGTGAGGTAATAACACTGTATAATACTGATAACACCCCTGTGTGAGGTAATAACACTGTATAATACTGATAACACCCCTGTGTGAGGTAATAACACTGTATAATACTGATAACACCCCTGAGTGAGGTAATAACACTGTATAATACTGATAACACCCCTGTGTGAGGTAATAACACTGTATAATACTGATAACACCCCTGTGTGAGGTAATAACACTGTATAATACTGATAACACCCCCTGTGTGAGGTAATAACACTGTATAATACTGATAACACCCCTGTGTGAGGTAATAACACTGTATAATACTGATAACACCCCTGTGTAAGGTATAACACTGTATAATACTGATAACACCCCTGTGTGAGGTAATAACACTGTATAATACTGATAACACCCCTGTGTGAGGTAATAACACTATATAATACCGATAACACCCCTGTGTGAGGTAATAACACTGTATAATACTGATAACACCCCTGTGTGAGGTAATAACACTGTATAACACTGATAACACCCCCTGTGTGAGGAATAACACTGTATAATACTGATAACACACCCTGTGTGAGGTAATAACACTGTATAATACTGATAACACCCCTGTGTGAGGTAATAACACTGTATAATACTGATAACACCCCTGTGTGAGGTAATAACACTGTATAATACTGATAACACCCCTGTGTGAGGTAATAACACTGTATAATACTGATAACACCCCTGTGTGAGGTAATAACACTGTATAATACTGATAACACCCCTGTGTGAGGTAATAACACTGTATAATACTGATAACACCCCTGTGTGAGGTAATAACACTGTATAATAATAACAGTGATAAAAAAACTGATACACCCCTGTGTGAGGTAATAACACTGTATAATACTGATAACACCCTGTGTGAGGTAATAACACTGTATAATACTGATAACACCCCCTGTGTGAGGTAATAACACTGTATAATACTGATAACACCCCTGTGTGAGGTAATAACACTGATAACACCCTGTGTGAGGTAATAACACTGTATAATACTGATAACACCCCTGTGTGAGGTAATAACACTGTATAATACTGATAACACCCCTGTGTGAGGTAATAACACTGTATAATACTGATAACACCCCTGTGTGAGGTAATAACACTGTATAAACTGATAACACCCCCTGTGTGAGGTAATAACACTGTATAATAACTGATAACAACCCCCTGTGTGAGGTAATAACACTGTATAATACTGATAACACCCCTGTGTGAGGTAATAACACTGTATAATACTGATAACACCCCTGTGTAGGTAATAACACGTATAAATAACTGATAACACCCCTGTGTGAGGTAATAACACTGTATAATACTGATAACACCCCTGTGTGAGGTAATAACACTGTATAATACCGATAACACCCCTGTGTGAGGTAATAACACTGTATAATACTGATAACACCCCTGTGTGAGGTAATAACACTGTATAATACCTGATAACACCCCTGTGTGAGGATAATAACACTGTATAATACTGATAATCACCCCTGTGTGAGGTAATAACACTGTATAATACTGATAACACCCCTGTGTGAGGTAATAACACTGTATAATACTGATAACACCCCTGTGTGAGGTAATAACACTGTATAATACTGATAACACCCCTGTGTGAGGTAATAACACTGTATAATACCGATAACACCCCTGTGTGAGATAATAACACTGTATAATACTGATACACCCCTGTGTGAGGTAATAACACTGTATAATACTGATAACACCCCTGTGTGAGGTAATAACACTGTATAATATGATAACCCTGTGTGAGTAATAACACGTATAATACGAACCCCTGTGTGAGGTAATAACACTCGTATAATACTGATAACACCCCTGTGTGAGGAAATAACACTGTATAATAATGATAACACCCCTGTGTGAGGTAATAACACTATAATACTGATAACACCCCTGTGTGAGGTAATAACACTGTATAATACTGATAACACCCCTGTGTGAGGTAATAACACTGTATAATACGATAACACCCCTGTGTGAGGAAATAACACTGTATAATAACACCCCTGTGTGAGGTAATAACACCTTATAATACTGATAACACCCCTGTGTGAGGTAATAACACCGTATAATACTGATAACACCCCTGTGTGAGGTAATAACACCGTATAATACTGATAACACCCCTGTGTGAGGTAATAACACTGTATAATACTGATAACACCCCTGTGTGAGGTAATAACACTGTATAATACTGATAACACCCCTGTGTGAGGTAATAACACTGTATAACACTGATAACACCCCTGTGTGAGGTAATAACACGTATAATACTGATAACACCCCTGTGTGAGGTAATAACACTGTATAATACTGATAACACCCCTGTGTGAGGTTAATATAACACCTGTTATAATAACTGATAACACCCCCTGTGTGAGGTAATAACACACTGTATAATACTGATAACACCCCCTGTGTGAGGTAATAACACTGTATAATACCGATAACACCCCTGTGTGAGGTAATAACACTGTATAACACTGATAACACCCCTGTGTGAGGTAATAACACTGTATAATACTGATAACACCCTGTGTGAGGTAATAACACTGTAAATACTGATAACACCCCTGTGTGAGGTAATAACACTGTATAATACTGATAACACCCCTGTGTGAGGTAATAACACTGTATAACACTGATAACACCCCTGTGTGAGGTAATAACACTGTATAATACTGATAACACCCCTGTGTGAGGTAATAACACTGTATAATACTGATAACACCCCTGTGTGAGGTAATAACACTGTATAATACTGATAACACCCCTGTGTGAGGTAATAACACTGTATAATACTGAAAATCACCCCTGTGTGAGGTAATAACACTGTATAATACTGATAACACCCCTGTGTGAGGTAATAACACTGTAAATACTGATAACACCCTTGTGAGGTAATAACACTGTATAATACTGATAACACCCCTGTGTGAGGTAATAACACTGATAACACCCCTGTGTGAGGTAATAACACTATATAATACTGATAACACCCCTGTGTGAGGTAATAACACTGTATAATTGTTAAAAAAAAAACCTTTCTCACTTCTTTAAGTAAGAGCACGGTGAGGATAAAAAGTAGAATATTGACTTGTATGGATAAAACAAAACTTGTTTAATGTTCATTCAGAAAAAGTGATTACAAAAATGAAGAAAAGTAAGTTCATAGCACACAAAAAGATAAAACAAGCATTCAATGGTTCTTACATATGGTCTTGAGGCATGATGTGGTCCGTGTTGGAGATTCTCAAGATATGAGAGATCTCCCTGAACAGGAATCAGGCCGGTTTATATTCTATTCCGATCCATAGACTTACATTGGTTTCTATTTTCTCCTGTCTTATAACCACAAATGGTGATTTGCCGCTAAGTTCGTTCTTTTACCATATTAGAAGAACATTACTAACTTATGGAATATGCATTAGTTATTTATATGATACCTTATTTTGAAAAACATAAGCCTATGGCCTATGACCTTTGGAACCATTTACTACCTCTGAATAGTAACAAATTGACAGTTCTGACAACAGGCTTACAATTATGACGACCAGGGAACAGATGTCTCTGCCAACGTCCTCAGAATTAACTCATTCATTCACTAACCAGAGTCTCTGCTTGCTAATTGGACTCCATAATGTATATGTTCAATGATCTATATTTTATTATTGAAATATTAATATTTTACATTCCCCCCTGATTATGATTTAAGAAATATCATAATCAATCCTAAACTCATTCTTTCACCATTCGTATCACATTCATTCTTTATTCTGAAAACCTTGTATCAACATCTGTTTTGAAAGTCATCAGAATTTCTAAACGAAAATAAATTTAAATCAGAGAGTTACATTTTTCCGTTTTAACAGCTCTCTTAAAATGTCATCTTCCTTTTTCATTTCTGTCTTTATCTTCTTATAAATTCTATTAATTTTACACATGATAACTATTTGATATATGATACACAACAAAACTATAATGAATATAATCACAATCGGATTAGATAATACATTTCCTGCTGCCATTTTCGCTGAAGACTGTGACCAACTAGTTACTGATTTTCCTAAATTTCTCCACCAAGATGAGCCTGACATACTCGTCCATTCATGTTCAATATCATTTAAATTACCTTGCTCATGTCTAAATACAATTTCAGCTTCTTTTAATTGTTTTGTTAACAAATTTAACAAACCCTTGTCTTTCTTTATCTCATTTGTCCACATATTCCAAGGGAAATTATTTATTTGGGACAAATTGAACTGTATTGGAAGGATTTTCAGATTTCTTGAGCCTATTGACGTAATATTAATGCTTCCTTCCTTCTTTGTGAGAGTTTTCACATTTCCTTTAATACAATATAAACCTATTGTCAGATTTTCAGCATGTACACAAGATGAAAAGAATGCAGAAACAACTTCTTTTTCTGACATAACTTGGAAACAAATCATATTAGCGCTTACTGGTGTCACCAAGTCATGTATCGTGTGTACATTCTCAACTCTGGCATGACATGAGGTATGATTATGGAAACATGAATGATAAATGACTTTATCTTGTCCAGGTCTTCATCTTTTAGGTTTTGTAGCTCAGATCCTCTTGGTTTCCGTGAATGTAAAGTTCTTTTGAAAGGTTCATTCACTTCACTAGTATTTGTTCCTTGATGTAAAATATCTTCTGCGTAGATCACAGTTGAAATAGTACCAAGTAGCAGAAATGTGATTCCCATCAGGTAAAAGCTTTTCCTGGGAAATGTCCTCTTCTCCTGAAGGATTGATGTTGAATCCCTTCCATCAAGGCTACGATGTTTCCTATTCCAGTTCTTATTGGAATCCATTTCTTCCTAAAAGAAATGCAGTATCATTATTTTGTAACATACAATTTGCATTGATCAACATGTACCCACACTTTTTGTTGTCTGCGGGTATTTTTGACCACATTAGATGCTGGTTGCACAAGAATCATAACTTGTCCCATGGTTTCAATGATCTCAAAGGGACCTTCCCAGTTACTTTCCCAAGGTCCACTCTTCCTGAAAGTTTTAATCATCACTAGAGCCCCTTTCTTGAATTTAGATTCATATGGTGGCTCCATTCTCTGCATTCTTGATGCAGCATGTGGAAGAATCGTTTTCAAGTTCTCCTGTAACAATTGCAACCATTTGGACCTTGCAACAGCATCTTTTTGAGGTGTAGACAAAAATGGTTCATGTGGAAAAATCAATGGCATTTTTCTTCCTGTCATTAGTTCAAAAGGAGTAAATTGAGTTGTGGAAGAAGTTGTTCCTCTCACACTCAATAGTACAAAAGGTACGGCATCAACCCAAGTGTTACCTTTGTCCAATAACATCTTGGCAATTCTGGATTTTATTGTTCTATTCATCCTTTCCACAATACCAGCAGACTGTGGATGGTAAGGTACATGGAACTGTTGTTGTACCCCTAGAATAGTACAAACTGCTTGCATGATTTTTCCTGTAAAGTGACTTCCTCGATCAGAGGTGATCATTCTTGGGATCCCCAAGTACAAAAGACATGATTAACTAATGCTCTAGCTGTAGACAAAGCATCATCTTTCCTGACAGGTAAAATTTCAATCCATTTAGAAAAAATATCTACTACAACCAATGCATACCTGAGACCATTTTTACCTGATGGTAACGGTCCAATGTAGTCGATTTGTAATGTTGACCATGGACCATCTGCAGGTGCGATTCGGAGTAGTGACGGTTTCTGTCCTTTTGGTCTTGGATTAATTTGGGCACAAATGAGACATGATTGAACAACACTTTGTACTGTCTCTTCCATCTTTTCCCAGTAAAATTTCTCTCTGAGAATGTCTAACAATTTCTGTTGGCCCAAATGACCCAAACTTTCATGATTGTATTTTGTGAACTCAACCTGTAGATGTTTTGGTACAACAGGACGCAACTCCCCGTTTAAGTCATGAACACAAAACCCCGTTTTCACAAACAAAGGGAGGTTTTGGATCAACCCGGGAAGCAACAAGAGATGTATCTTTTTCTTGTTCTTCCGCAAAAGAAGGGATATGCGTGTCTGTTCTTTGAACTGCTGAAACCTCAAGAGGTTCAGGTTCAAACACTTCTTCTCCTGTCAGGGCGGCCTCTTTGGCCAAAATATCTGCGGTTGCATTTCCAACAGATAATTCGTCATTTGATTTTTTATGGGCAGGGACCTTGACAATAGCAAAACCATTAGGGTTTTTTGATGCTATTTCAAAAATTGTTTTCAGCGTGTCACTATGTACTAGAGTCTTATTAGAAGAATCTACATAGCCTCTTTTTTCCCAAACTGGCAAATAATCTGTCAGTGATCTAACAACATAGGAGCTATCACTGTAGATTACCATAGGACACTGATCATCAGCTTCATTTAGCTGCAGTACCATTTTTACAGCTTCTAGTTCTGCTCTTTGGGCTGAAAAATGACTTGGTAATTTGTGTTTTACAGTCTGTCCTCTTTTGGGGTAAAAAATGGCATATCCTGAATAATAGTGCCCATCTGAATAGAATCTGGAACCATCAACAAAAATTGGTTCGTCTGTTACCTCTGCCTTCCGTCTGAAAAGTGATGGACTGGGATCCTGAAAAGACTGTAAACAATCGTGAGTTTGCCCTTCATATTGCATCAACTGAGGAAGAACATATTTGGCCTTGTAATCTACCTCAATTTGTTTGGGAGACAATGACAATAACCAATGAGCAAATCTCTGATGTGACACACCTGGGATATTGTTCTCAAAGAGAAGTTTTAATGTGGAATGCGGAGATTGCAAAATTATTTTACTGAACCCGACAATGTGTTCAGTTGCTTTGACTGCAAAGTGCACACCTACCAAGTGTCTTGCACAAGTCTCAAAACCTCTTTCAACAGGTGAGAGAAGCTTAGAAAAATAGCCCAAAATTCTCCATTCTTCTCCCTGTAACTGTAACAGTACAGCAGACACAGATGTCTCTGATGTGTGTACTTGCAAAGCAAATGGAGCCGAAGGTTCTACTGTGGACAAAGCAGGTGCATTTTGTAAATTCATTTTCAATTGTTCAAATGAGGTTTGTTGTTCCTCACCCCAAGGACCAAAGTAATCACTATTTTCACTTTTCAAAAGATCATACAATGGTTTGGCCTTTCCTGCAAAATTCTCAATGAAGTCCCTTGAATAATTCATAAGACCCAAGAAATGTCGTACTGCCGTGTGTGATGTTGGGATTGGTAGAGAAGCAATTGTCTCTATTCTTTCCTGCAGGGGCTGTCTCTTTCCTGGACTCAACAACACTCCCAAAAATCTGACCTCAGTCTGCATCAATTTGACCTTCTTGGTGTTCAGTTTCAATCCTGCATCGTGCAAGAGCTCAAACAATTCTGTTAGAAGAGAAACATGTGTTTCTTCATCCTCAGTAGACAGCAGAATATCATCCACGTACTGCAAAATGCAATCAGGCCTGGAAAATCTGGATAATACCTTAGCCAACGCCTGATGAAAAACACTAGGTGACAAATGTGCTCCCTGAGGTAACCTGCAAAACAGATATTGCTCATCCAAGAAAGTAAATGCAAACTTGTACTGACAACTCTTTTCAAGAGGTATACTGAAAAAACCATTACTGATGTCCAGTACAGAGAAGTATTTTGCCTTTGCATTCAACCTTGACATCATGTCATGAGTATCTGCAACAATGGGTGCTACATTGGGAGTATGTTTGTTAAACATCCGTAGATCCAAAATCATTCGATAAGAACCATCAGATTTCAAGACACACCACAAAGGATTGTTACATACAGAATTAGCCTTTCGGATAACACCTTGATCTAATAATTCCTGTATGATTTTTGACATAGACTCAATTGATTCTGGAGGCAATTTATACTGACGCTGTGGCGGAGGATCTCGGCCTTCCATATTTACAACAACATCCTCCATTGTACCAACCTCATTCCTGAACTGAGCCCAAAGAGAAGGAAATCGCTGTACAATTCCTGTCAATACCTCATCACCACCAGTTTCCGGCCATAAATGATCTGATGACACTACATCATTTAAGCAAATACTTCCAACATGGCTATAATCACTAGGGTCAATGACAACAGGCTTACAACCATTAGAATCTTTCCAGATCACTTGATTTCCTAGATCGACTACCCATCCAAATTTCTGCATAAAATCTGTGCCAAGTATATTTTCAGAATCGCGACAATACCAAATGTCAATTCCTGTTTTAAAAGAACTCGGTATCTCCAACGTCACATTAGAAACTAAGGTTGCTTTAGTTCCACCTTTTCCACTAAAACCAACAATTGTACAAACTGGTGAATCTGGTTTTAGCTTCAAATCAAGATTTGTAACACTTAATTGAGCTCCTGTATCAATAAGAAAAACAGCACTTTGTCCTGCTAAATTCCCTTTGATAAATGGTCTTCCACAGTTATCTAATGTAACTCGAGTCACAAATTCCAATGGATGGGGTGTAGGGATAGTCTGTAATTGTCAGAAAGATGAAGGAGATGGGAGAAGACCAGTGTCCTTTTTAAAAGAGTTTGGAATTCTGCCCCTGGACTCTGTCTCCTTCACTGTCATTTCTCTGATCTGTCTGATTAATGGTGCATATGGTGACTGCTTTTGTCTGTTGTCAGTATGACTGGGTGCAGGAGAATGTAATGGAGGTGCAGAAGGTTTGGTGGATGATTTTGACATTAGTCCATTTTCCTTTCCAAGCTTTTCTGTTCCTTGTGTATCTGTCTCTGACTCTGCTCTCAAGAATTTTCTGCACTGCCACTTTAAGTGTCCAGGTATACCACAAAAATAACAATGGATATTGTTCCTTTGTGTAACATTTTTACCTTTGTTTTTGGATGCTACTGTGGGTCTAGGTTTTAGCTGACTGTCTTCTTTCTCTTGAACTACAGCTATTTTAGCCTTGATCTGATTTTGCTTAATGGATCTGCGTACTCTATCGATAAATATTGTTGCTTCCTGCAATGATGGCTGAGCATTGGCTAAATGTACTGAGGCAGGATCTAAATATTTGAACTTTTTTACAAAACATCTGATCATAGATGTTGGCTCCTGATGAGGTCTAAGATCCATCACCATCCTATAGGCCTGTTCAAATTTTACTAAAAAAGCAAATGGGTCATCCTGAATATTTGTTCGTAAATTTTCCAAAACATCAACTGTAGGAGTGTCTTCACCAGTAGTAAACAATATCAATTGTTTAAGTCTATTTTCCTTGGTACTGTGCGTCATTTCAAGATTCTCATCTAGTCTGGGTGTAATCTGTAATCTTTTTCCCATATGTGAGGGTAACCATACTTTGAATATCTTGTTTTTTTGTTCATCATTAAGATTGAATTTATCTGTGTTTGATTCAAAAATGTCCGCATTATAAAAAGCATCCATCTTATCATTGTAATTTGGAATGTCTTTTACAATTTTCATTAACTGATCATGTATTTTCAGATTAATTCGTGCGGCTCTGTCATGTAATTTTTTCCGTTGTAATTCATCTGCCTGTAAATCTTCTACTGAAACATCTGGATCTTGTGTGTCTGGTATCAATGATGATGTGGCCGCATTGTCTTCATGTTTACTTGCTGATCTTGTAGTAAGAACAGAAGCCTTTTTTATGTCTCTATGCAATTTGGACAATAACTCTGTTCGAGTATCAATTTGATCTTCCAATTGTTCAATATGTTCTGACAATACCAAACAATTTGGACAATCAAAGAAATCCCCGTCAGGCTCTTGTGTGTCATCCTGTGTGTCAGTATGAACAATGTCTTGTGTGATAATACATGCTTTATGAGTTTCAGTTTTCTCAAAGACCAAATTATTATACACTCGGACCATGTGCATTACATTTTGAAGCTTTCTTTGTAACTTTTTTACTGAGAAAAACCTCTTATCAATTTTAAGATTTTCTGCTTCACATTGGCTATACAAACTAGACCATAATTGTGAATCTGTATGACTATGGACAAACTTAAAATCTATTTTACTTTTCTTAGAATAATCATAAATGAAATTCATTTTTCTTACCGATAGAATGTCTTGTCCTCTCCTGTATCGATCCAACCGTCAATGGATGGTCACTAAAATCCTCAGATCTCCGTCTGGATAGGACGCAGGCAGCTTCACGTATCCTCACTCGTCTGTAGATTCCGTCTGATCCTTATGCCTTGAAAAAGTGGAATTCTTGATACTTGGACAACAGGTGTCTTCAGCAGTCTTCACCTCCCCCGTGTACAAGGGAAAGAATCCACTCAAAATAGCACAGAAGCTTCAGAACTGACTGAGCTCGCCATTATGTTAAAAAAAAAAACCTTTCTCACTTCTTTAAGTAAGAGCACGGTGAGGATAAAAAGTAGAATATTGACTTGTATGGATAAAACAAAACTTGTTTAATGTTCATTCAGAAAAAGTGATTACAAAAATGAAGAAAAGTAAGTTCATAGCACACAAAAAGATAAAACAAGCATTCAATGGTTCTTACATATGGTCTTGAGGCATGATGTGGTCCGTGTTGGAGATTCTCAAGATATGAGAGATCTCCCTGAACAGGAATCAGGCCGGTTTATATTCTATTCCGATCCATAGACTTACATTGGTTTCTATTTTCTCCTGTCTTATAACCACAAATGGTGATTTGCCGCTAAGTTCGTTCTTTTACCATATTAGAAGAACATTACTAACTTATGGAATATGCATTAGTTATTTATATGATACCTTATTTTGAAAAACATAAGCCTATGGCCTATGACCTTTGGAACCATTTACTACCTCTGAATAGTAACAAATTGACAGTTCTGACAACAGGCTTACAATTATGACGACCAGGGAACAGATGTCTCTGCCAACGTCCTCAGAATTAACTCATTCATTCACTAACCAGAGTCTCTGCTTGCTAATTGGACTCCATAATGTATATGTTCAATGATCTATATTTTATTATTGAAATATTAATATTTTACAATAATACTGATAACACCCCTGTGTGAGGTAATAACACTGTATAATACTGATAACACCCCTGAGTGAGGTAATAACACTGTATAATACTGATAACACCCCTGTGTGAGGTAATAACACTGTATAACACTGATAACACCCCCTGTGTGAGGTAATAACAATGTATAATAATGATAACACCCCCTGGTGAGGTAATAACACTGTATAATACTGATAACACCCCCTGTGTGAGGTAATAACACTGTATAATACTGATAACACCCCTGTGTAAGGTAGTAACACTGTATAATACTGATAACACCCCTGTGTGAGGTAATAACACTGTATAATACTGATAACACCCCTGTGTGAGGTAATAACACTATATAATACCGATAACACCCCTGTGTGAGGTAATAACACTGTATAATACTGATAACACCCCTGAGTGAGGTAATAACACTGTATAACACTGATAACACCCCCTGTGTGAGGAAATAACACTGTATAATACTGATAACACCCCTGTGTGAGGTAATAACACTGTATAATACTGATAACACCCCTGTGTGAGGAAATAACACTGTATAATACTGATAACACCCCTGTGTGAGGTAATAACAATGTATAACACTGATAACACCCCTGTGTGAGGTAATAACAATGTATAATACTGATAACACCCCTGTGTGAGGTAATAACAATGTATAATACTGATAACACCCCCTGTGTGAGGTAATAACACTG
>JARQOD010010001.1:0-28996 GCA_033576555.1 Oophaga sylvatica | reverse complement strand
AAACAAACTGCATTCACTGGTACCTCTCGTGTCCTGATCCGATTGTCCTGGAGAAAGTTAACCCCTTTCTTAGATATTGGGAATAAATTCTGCAGGGAGCTGAAGGGTGGAGATTATTAGTCCACCCTCTGACACCGAGGGGAGGGACCTAGCAGGTTTAAGAACTGTGAGAGGATGGCAGACTCTCTCTATTCTCACAGAAGAACAAGACGATGATGATCTAAGAAGGAACAAGGGACAGATCTGCCAAGGGAGCAGCGGCACACGTTTTGGGGACTGTCTGGCAACTAAAATTCTTACCTGTGGACCGCAGAGCTCCCGGCATCCACATGCAACCTACAACCTGGTAAAATAGACCTCTAGCTAATACCTCTAAGCCTTGTACCATTATTGTTATATTTTAAACTGACTGAAAATCCACTGTAATACCGTTGTATAGCTTACTGTATATTTCTGTAATTATCTAGTGCGCTCTTAAGGCAATTAAACCATAAAATTAATTTTGGGCTGATGCTTTTACTCTGATCACGAATCTTAGCATACCCAGTGGGTAACAGGACATTCTCCCTGGCAGCCATTTGCTCTAGGTGCAGTTCCTTTACTGACCTGAGGGACAAAGAGGGCGCCGGAGAGCTGTGACTGTGTAGATACGTCACATTGGTGGCGTGGGAGGAACCGGGTTTCCTTCACATTGGTGGGATCAGAGTAATAGTGTGCGTGGGACCCATACTCCCAGACACTAAAGACTACCAGCGGTAACTTTCACTGCTGGGGTCTTAAGGTCAGCCCAGCACTAGACGGTCAGAGTGTAAATATAATAAGTTCTGTGCAAGGTCAGGGTTGCAGCTGTGTCTGTAACCAGAGGCTCCCAAGATGGCGGAAGGCACCAGGAGTAAGGCAAAGGGGGAGGCCAATGCTATGGTCTATGAGGAGGTCGATACCAATGAAGGCGAGGGGGTGCTCAGCCAGGGCTCACCAAGGAACCAGACCCCCTTGCTCAGTCCTGCAGTGGACTGTCCACCCCCTGCCCGTCCCAGCCTGTCCAGATCGGAGGCCCTTTTCCAAGCGGCTATGGCACAGCTCGAGGCTGGTAATGACGCCGCCCATGACAGAATCCTAGCGGCGGCAGAGAAAGCAGTGGAGCATGAGCATACAGAACGTGTGCTGCAGGCTGCAGAACGCCGTGAAGCTGCGGAGTGCCGGCACCGACTGGAGATGGCTCAACACAAGCCCCCACTGGACGCTCCAGCCCCACCGTTGACCAAGGCTTCCAAGGTCCGGGCGGAGGACTTTCCCTTCCACTGAAAAGGATGGAGACCTGGATACCTTTCTGTTGGCCTTTGAGAGAACCTGCCTCCAACACCCTCTGGCCCTGGATCAGTGGGCAAGATACCTGACCCCACGTTTGAGGGGTAAGTCCCTGGAAGTTTTGGGGGACTTACCTGCCGGGGAGGAGCAGGACTACAACAGCATCAAGCGGGCCCTGATCCAGCACTACAACCTCACCCCGGAGTCGTACCGCAGGAAGTTCCAAAGCCTGCAGCGGGGTACAAAGGACACCTGGACCGACCACATGTGGGCCCTGCTGAGAGCTGTGGAGCATTGGACCTCGGGTCTAGAGCTCACCACCCGCCCAGGAGGTCCAGGAACTGTTCGTCACGGAGCAGTTCTTGTGGAACTGCCCAGAGGACCTCCAGCAGTTCCTCCGTGACCGGAAACCAAACGGGGCTTCTGCTACAGCCGCCCTGGCAGACGAGTATGCCAACAACAGGGCGCCTGAGCTGAAGAAGCCTGCCATCAGCACCTGGAGAGGGGGTAAGCCCAATCCTGCCCCGGTCCCCCCAGCCCACAGAGTGCAAGGGGTGTACCCCCCGGCTGCCCTCTCCAGGCCAGGAACAGAACCCAGGCGTTGTCATCATTGCAACCAGCCGGGACACTTTAAGGCTGCGTGTCCCCAGCGCCAGAAGGCCCCATCCCTGTCCCAGAAACCGTCCACTGTTTTGTGTGTGGGAGGGGGTGGTGGGAGGTCCCTGAACAATTACCAACCTGTCACTATCGGCCGCTCAGCGGTCATGGGACTGCGGGACACAGGCGCTGAACGAACCCTGGTACGTCCTGAGGTGGTGTCCCCTCAAGACTTGGTGCCTGGGAAAACCCTTTTAGTCACCGGAATTGGAGGCGTTGAACCGGCACTGCCCGTCGCCAAGGTGTATTTGGACAGGGGTGCTGGGAGGGGGATGTGGGAGTAACGCCAAATATTCCTGCCAATGTGTTGCTTGGGACTGATTTGGGGCGGCTAGTGTCCCAGTATGTGGCCACTGAACCCCCAAGTTCGGCTCCCCAAGAATGTCATGACTCTACTGTGAATGCTAATGTTGATGTATTGAATGTGCCTCCAACACTGGAGGAGGGAGTGAAACCTGATGGTAAGCTATGCACTGACACTACACACACAGGGCTCACAGTGAGGACAGGTGAGGAGACTGCAGGGGAGAGCTCAGAGGTGGAGGGATGGGCTGCTATGGGCAGTGTAGGGCCCCAAGGGAATCCAGCCTGCTGAGTCTAGGGCCCCTGCAGGAAGAGGAACAGGCCATGGGGGAAGTGGGTGTCCCAGGAGAGGAGCCACCAGATAGGACCCCAGGCAGGAGTTCCCCACATGCGGGATGTCAGGAGGTCAGGGAAGTCTGCCTGACCCGGCGACTTGGTCAGGGGCCGAGGGAAAGCAGGCGCTACCCGTGGTCTCAGCGGTCGTGGCCGCTGTTACCAGGAGTGGGAGCGCTGAAGCCCAAGGAGCCTCGCGGAGGTCCGACAGTTTCCCCCTCTCCGACCAAGTGGCTGCTGAGTCAGACAGCGGCCAGGCGATAGATCCTGGGGAACTGACAGAGGATGTGGCAGTTTCATCAATTCTTGCCACATCGTCAGGGATTTCAGGCAGCGTTGGAAGCTGACGCTAGCCTGAAAACTCTCAAGGAGCAGGGGCACAGCCTCCCCTGAAGTCCGACCGCGAGCGAGTGGTCTGGGACCAGGGATGGCTGTACCGGGTAACGGTCCAGCAGGTTTCACCGGAGGCGTGGCCCAGGGACCGACAGTTAGTAGTACCCTATCCGTTCAGGGCAGAATTGTTGTGGATCGCACACGAGATTCCCATAGCCGGACACCTAGGGATCACTAAAACCAGGGCCAGGCTAGCTCAGCATTTCTACTGGCCTGGAATGAGGACTGAGGTGACTGCCTACTGCCGTTCGTGTGACACCTGTGAGAGGGTGGGGAAGGCGGGGCGGTGCCACAAAGCCCCACTGGTAACTTTGCCCATCATCGAAGAGCCTTTCTCGAGGGTGGCTGTGGATCTCATTGGACCTCTGTCCACTCCCAGCCGCTCCGGGAAATGCTTCATACTAACGGTAGTGGACTATGCCACCCGGTATCCGGAGGCGGTAGCTTTGTCGTCCGTTCGGGCCGACAAAGTGGCCACTGCCTTACTGGAGACTTTCTCCAGAGTGGGGTTTCCCCAGGAAATGCTCACCGACCGAGGGACCCAGTTCATGTCGCAGCTGATGGAGTCTCTCTGTAAGCAGATACAGGTGCAACATCTGGTAGCCAGCCCGTATTACCCACAGACCAATGGCCTGTGTGAGCGGTTCAATGGCACCTTAAAGCAGATGCTGAAGATGTTGGTTGACTCCCACGGGAGAGACTGGGAGCGGTATCTCCCACACCTGCTGTTTGCCTACCGGGAGGTCCCACAGGCCTCACCGGGGTTCTCCCCCTTTGAGCTCTTGTACGGGCAACGTGTACGGGGGCCCCTTGCTCTGGTGAAGGAAGCATGGGAAGGGGATTGAGTATGTTGTGCGCTTCCGGGACCGAATGATGGCCTTAACACGGCTGGTGCATGACAATATGGCCCAAGCCCAGGCTGACCAGAAGCGGTGGTACGACCAGAATGCTTGTGAGCGCACCTACCAGGTGGGTCAAAAGGTATGGGTACTGGTCCCCGTACCTCAAAACAAGCTTCAGGCGGCCTGGGAGGGTCCATACCCCGTGCACCAGCAGCTCAACGCCGTCACCTACCTGGTCACCCTGGACCACGCCCGTGGAAGGAGGAAGGCCTTCCATGTGAACATGATGAAGGCCCATCATGAGCGAGAGACTTGTGCCCACCCAGTGTGCAACCTTCCCGAGGAAGGAGAGGCAGAAACCCTCCTGGATCTGCTCTCCCAAGCCAAGACGGGTGGATCTATCGAGGATGTGGGGGTTGGCCACCAGCTCTCGGAGGACCAACGTTCCCAGCTGGGGGTCACCCTACACCCCTTTCGGGAGCTGTTCAGCAGCCTACCCGGAAGGACTGAGACAGCCATCCATGACGTGGACACCGGCAATCACCCCCCGATCCGCCGTTCAGCATATCGGGTCTCTCTTGAGGTGCAGCCAAAAGATAGACTAGATGCTGAAGCTGGGGGTGATCCAAGCGTTCAACAGCGCGTGGGCTTCGCCTGTAGTCCTCGTCCCTAAAAAGGACCGAACTACGCGGTTCTGCGTGGACTACCGGGGGCTCAACGCTGTGACGGTCACGGATGCACACCCAATGCCGCGCATCGATGACCTGCTCGACCAGCTGGCCGGGGCCAGGTACCTGACCATCTGATCTGAGCAGGGGGTATTGGCAGATTCCCCTGACCCCTGGAGCACGGGAACGCTCTGCCTTTATCACCCCATTCGGACTGTACGAGTCCATGGTGATGCCCTTCGGCATGAAAAATGCCCTGCCACTTTTCAGCGGATGGTCAACATGCTGCTCGAGGGACTGGAAGGATATGCGACCGCGTACCTGGATGACATTGCCATCTTCAGTCCCACCTGGGAGGATCCAGCGAGCAGGCTTGACCATGAAGCCGGAAAAATGCCAGCTGGGTATGAGTGAGGTCCACTACTTGGGACATCGGGTAGGTGGGGGAGGTCTGAAGCCAGAGCCCAGGAAGGTGGATTGCAGGTGCATTGCATCCTGGCCCACCCCCAGGACCAAGAAGCAGGTGATGTCCTTCTTGGGGACTGCTGGGTACTTGTCATGGGTGTGTCGCTGCGAAGATCGTCGCGATTGCACACCCTGACTTCTCACAGCTGAGTTTCTGCTGCTGAGTGTTTTTCGGCAGTGAGAGAGTTAATTCTCCCTCTCTCTGTGCTGGACAAGACCAGCCTCGCTCAGCTGCAATTAATGTTGCGATAATTGGATTCCTTCAAATACCTGCCTGTCTGCTAGGGAAGTGTCAGTGAAAGCATTCATGCAGACCAGCAGAGCGGATCATATTGAGAAGTTTAAAGCTAAGATTACCTGTTGTGGTTTTCCCCTCTCCTCGCTTTATTATTTATCTCCTTACCCGTTGGTGTTCCCTCTGTAGTGGTAGTTTTGTATGCAAGGTGTCTTTTATTTTACCCCTTGTACTGTCTCGTTCGTCTTATACTGTGTGTAGGCACTTACCTTCCCGTTCCCTGTGGTGGTAATCAGGGTCCTTCTCAGGACTAGATTACAGTGGTCAGGGATTCACAGGAGATAGGGTTACGCTGGCGGCCTGGACCTCTGTACCATCAACAGTACGTCCAGGTAGAGGGATTAGTCAGGACCCCAGCTTAGGGTCAGCATAGCCCCCGGTCCTCCTGTATGCAGAGACAGCGTGACGTTTTCACCGACCCATAAAGATTTTCTCCAGTCACCATGGATCCAGTAGTCAGTCTAGCTCGGCAGTTGCAGAGTTTGTCCATGGAGCTGGCGGACGTTAAGTCCAAGGTTTTGTACCCCCCGGAGCAGGCCGGACCTGAACCTAAAGTAGCTCTCCCTGACAGATTTACTGGGGGCCGGGACAAGTTTTTTGCTTTCCGGGAGGCATGTAAATTGTACTTTCGGCTGCGACCTCGGTCATCTGGGAGTGAAGAACACAGGGTGGGGATTGTCATCTCGCTCCTACAAGGAGACCCCCAATCCTGGGCGTTCGCTCTCCCCCAGGCGCTCCAGCTCTCCAGTCAGTGGATAGGTTTTTTGTAGCTCTGGGTCTTGTATATGATGACCCAGATCGGGTCTCCCTTGCTGAATCTAAGTTACGTAGGATACAGCAGGGAGATCGTCCGGCGGAGGAATTCTGTTCGGAGTTCCGTAGGTGGGCCACGGACACCCAGTGGAATGACCCGGCTCTTAGGAGCCAGTTTTGTCAAGGGTTATCTGACAAATTAAAGGATGTGCTGGCACAGTATGACCCTCCCACGTCACTGGAAGCTGCTATGGCCCTTGCTATTCGTATTGACAGACGTCTTCGGGAGAGGTGCGGGGTAACTTCGCCCCCTGTGATGACTCCACCTTCCTCAAGGGTCCCTTATACGGAGGTTCCCTGGTCAGTCCAGAGGAGCCTATGCAATTTGGAGGGACATCATTCCGGGGGAGGGGATCGGTGGGGCGCCACAAAACAAGAAGTTGTTTCTTCTGTGGGAAAAAGGGACATTTTATTGGGGGGTGTCCATCCCGTCCTTTGCAGAGTGAGAAGTCGCCGGAAAACTATTGATCCCAGATTGTGTGGTGGACGGCAATCTGGGAGTAAGTATTTCGTCCCTAAATTCGTCTCAGTTTCTCGTACCGGTGGAGGTGGTGGTGGGTGCGAGAACTGAGAGGATATCTGTTCTTCTGGATAGTGGGGCCGGGGCTAATCTGGTGGATGCTCGCTTTGCCCGGGTTCAAGGTATGCGATTGAGTGTGTTGGCTAAACCCGTCCCCATCTTCTCGATCGACGCCAGACCTCTCGGTCAGGGAAGTTTTTTGCAAGCAGTGCATAACATAGATCTTCAAGTGGGGGCGTTACATAAAGAACTGTTGTCTTGTTATGTGTTGGAGGGTCTTCCTACTCCTATAGTGCTGGGCCTTCCTTGGTTAACTAAACATAACCCTGTTATTAATTGGCAATCCAGAGAGATAAGCCAATGGAGTGAATTCTGTAATAAAAACTGCATGAAAACGGTCATTGGTGCGGTCGCTCCTAGGGCCTTACCTCCATTTCTGGTGGACTTTGAGGATGTATTCTCAGAGAAAGGGTGTCAAGAACTACCTCCTCATCGCGAATATGACTGTGCTGTTAACTTGCTCCCTGGGGCCAAATTACCGAAATCTAGGTTGTATAACCTTTCTGGTCCTGAGAGACAGGCCATGAAGGATTATATTTCAGAGAGTCTGGCTAAGGGGCATATTAGACCTTCATCTTCCCGGTGGCCGCGGGGTTCTTCTTTGTGAAGAAAAAGATGGAGGCCTACGCCCTTGCCTGGATTTCCGTGAGCTTAATCGGATTACGGTCCGAGATCCGTATCCGCTCCCACTTATTCCCGATCTCTTCAATCAGATCGTGGGTGCCAAATGGTTCTCTAAGTTGGATCTCAGGGGGGCGTACAATCTGATTAGGATGAAGGAGGGGGATGAGTGGAAGACGGCGTTTAACACTCCAGAGGGGCATTATGAGAACCTTGTCATGCCATTTGGTCTGACTAATGCCCCGGCGGTGTTTCAACACTTTGTAAATGACATCTTTCGCCACCTAATGGGACAGTTTGTGGTCATATATCTGGATGATATCTTAATTTACTCGCCGGATCTTGTGTCTCATCAGGAGCATGTTAGGCAGGTGTTACAGATCTTGCGGGATAATAAACTGTACGCCAAATGTGAGAAGTGTGTGTTCGCCGTACAGGAACTTCAGTTTTTAGGGTTCCTGGTGTCAGCATCCGGTTTTCGTATGGACCCTGGGAAAGTGCGGGCAGTTCTTGAGTGGGATCTGCCAGAGGATCTTAAGGCATTGCAACGTTTCTTGGGGTTTGCTAACTACTACCGGAAATTAATTCGTAATTTTTCGTCCATAGTTAAACCTCTCACAGACATGACTAAAAAAGGGACGGATTTTTCAAAGTGGTCTGACAAGGCTTGTCAAGCGTTTTCTTCTTTGAAAAAATGTTTTGCTTCAGCACCCATACTTATTCAGCCTGATGCGTCACAGCCGTTCATTGCTGAGGTGGACGCTTCTGAGGTAGGGGTGGGAGCAGTATTGTCACAAGGTTTGTCCCCTGGTAAATGGCATCCGTGCGCCTTCTTCTCTAAAAAATTGTCGTCCGCTGAGAGGAATTATGATGTCGGCAATAGGGAACTCTTGGCCATTAAGTTGGCTTTTGAGGAGTGGCGTCATTTTTTGGAGGGGGCAGTCCACTCGGTCACCGTCATTACCGATCACAAAAACCTGCTATATTTAGAGTCCGCTAAACGTCTGAATCCCAGACAAGCTAGGTGGTCGTTGTTTTTTACCAGGTTTAATTTTGTCGTCACATATCGTCCTGGCTCAAAAAATGTTAAGGCGGATGCCTTGTCTCGCTGTTTCCCAGGGGCTGGGAATACGGAGGACCCGGTTCCGGTCCTTCAGGAGGGGGTGGTGGTGTCGGCAGTATGCTCTGAGCTTGAGGAGGAGGTATTGGAGGCTCAGGGGGACGCCCCTGTAGGACCTCCAGGGAGACTGTTTGTTCCAAATCAGTTGCGACAAAAGGTGATCGAGGCACACCATAATTCAGCTTTGGCAGGACACCCAGGGAGTAAAGCAACTGAGGATCTCCTCTCGCGCCGTTTTGGTGGCCTAACTTACATAGGGAGGTGGTAACTTTTGTCGCGTCCTGCGAGGTTTGTGTGCTCTAAGACCTCACATACCCGTCCGTTGGGGACCCACTTACCTTTGAAGATCCCGGAGCGTCCGTGGACTCATCTGTCTATGGACTTCATTACGGACCTCCCGCCATCTTCGGGTAAAACAGTCATACTCGTTGTAGTGGACAGGTTCAGCAAGATGGCACATTTTATCGCTCTTCCTGCTCTTCCTAATGCTAAAACTCTTGCGCAGGTGTTTATTGGGGAGATTGTAAGGCTTCACGGGGTACCCTCCGATGTGGTGTCGGATCGGGGGTCTCAGTTTGTGTCCAAATTCTGGAAAGCATTTTGTACACGGCGGGGGATGCAGTTGTCATTTTCATCGGCTTTTCACCCGCAGACCAATGGTCAGACAGAGCGTCTGAACCAGAGCTTGGAGACATATCTCCGGTGTTTTGTGTCAGAGAACCAGGAGGACTGGGCTTCTTTCTTGCCTCTGGCGGAATTTGCTCTAAATAATAGGCGGAGCGAGTCCACTGGTAAGTCCCCGTTTTTTGGGGCATATGGTTTTCACCCCAGTTTTGTACTTTCAATAGGGGGGGCTCTTCTGGGGTTCCTGAGGAGGAACGATTTTCGTCGTCACTTGCTTCAGTGTGGAGAGGAGTGCTGAATAATCTGAGTACTATGGGGAACCGATACAAACGTATGGCTGATAGGAGGAGAGTGTCTGGTCTGGACCTAAGTGTGAACGATCTGGTATGGTTGTCTACCAAAAATATAAAACTTAAGGTTCCCTCCTGGAAACTGGGTCCCAGGTTCATCGGGCCATACAAGATCAGTGCTATAATTAATCCGGTTGCATTCCGTCTTGACCTCCCTCCTACATTTAAGATTCATAATGTGTTCCACAGATCGTTGCTTAAGAGGTATGTGGCGCCGGTGATACCTTCACCTTTACCTCCTCCTCCTGTGGTGGTCAATGGTAACTTGGAGTTCCAGGTGTCGAGAGTCATCGATTCACGTCTGAATCGCCGATCCCTTCAGTACCTTGTTCATTGGAGGGGGTATGGTCCTGAGGAGAGGACGTGGGTTCCTGCGTCGGATATTAACGCAGACCGATTAATTCGGGCCTTCCACACTACTCACCCAGATAAACCTGGCCCTGAGGGTCCGGAGGCCCCTCGTAGAAGGGGGGGTACTGTCACGGGTGTGTCGCTGCGAAGATCGTCGCGATTGCACACCCTGACTTCTCACAGCTGAGTTTCTGCTGCTGAGTGTTTTTCGGCAGTGAGAGAGTTAATTCTCCCTCTCTCTGTGCTGGACAAGACCAGCCTCGCTCAGCTGCAATTAATGTTGCGATAATTGGATTCCTTCAAATACCTGCCTGTCTGCTAGGGAAGTGTCGGTGAAAGCATTCATGCAGACCAGCAGAGCGGATCATATTGAGAAGTTTAAAGCTAAGATTACCTGTTGTGGTTTTCCCCTCTCCTCGCTTTATTATTTATCTCCTTACCTGTTGGTGTTCCCTCTGTAGTGGTAGTTTTGTATGCAAGGTGTCTTTTATTTTACCCCTTGTACTGTCTCGTTCGTCTTATACTGTGTGTAGGCACTTACCTTCCCGTTCCCTGTGGTGGTAATCAGGGTCCTTCTCAGGACTAGATTACAGTGGTCAGGGATTCACAGGAGATAGGGTTACGCTGGTGGCCTGGACCTCTGTACCATCAACAGTACCTCCAGGTAGAGGGATTAGTCAGGACCCCAGCTTAGGGTCAGCATAGACCCCGGTCCTCCTGTATGCAGAGACAGCGTGACAGTACTATAGGAGGTTTGTTCCACACTATAGTGCCCTGGCCAAGCCCCTGACGGGCCTCACCAAGAAAAGGCTACCCATCGCAGTCGACTGGACAGTCGCCTGCAAGACAGCTTTCTAGGCGCTCAAGACCGCCCTTTCTAGCTCTCCTGTACTACAGGCAGCCGACTTCACGCGGCCGTTCTTATTGCAGACTGACGCCAGCGACTTCGGCCTCAGTGCTGTGCTCAGCCAGGTCGACACTATGGGCCATGAACACCCCGTTTTGTACCTGAGCCGGAAGCTACTGCTGAGGGAAGTGGCCTTTTCCACGATGGAGAAGGAATGTCTGGCAATTGTGTGGGCCCTGCAGCATCTGCAGCCATACTTGTACGGACGCCAATTCACCATGGAAACAGACCACAACCCCCTCAGCTGGTTACACACGGTCTCTGGGACGAATGGGAGGTTGTTACGCTGGAACCTCGCTCTCCAGCAGTACCACTTCACCATTCACCACAAAAGAGGCAGGTACCATGGTAACGCTGATGGGTTGTCCCGGCAAGGAGAGGGTGTGGAAGGGCGCATGGGGGAACACAGGAATGTGATACCCCCTAGCGCCCTCTAAAGCAGGGAGCTTGTCACGTCGCCGTTGGATTCAGTGGCTGGTGTTCCTGCCTCGGCCGCTGGGAGGCGCCGGACTCCTTCGGCTGCTGGTGCCGGTGATAGGAGAGTGGTATCCTCATGTGGTTCCACTCCTTTGACGCCGGTCTCTGTCACTGCGCATCACCATGTTTCGCCTGTGGGTAATGTTGGCGACAGAGAAGGGGTCCCTGTGCAGGCGTCTGGTGGGCGTAGGCTTTGCTCTTCTGTCAGAGGTGAAGAGTGCCGGTAATGAGACGAGGTGCACCATTTTACTGTCCCATCTACAACCACCAGAACCACAGTCCTGCCTGCAGATACCGGTAGGTCAGTAAGAAAATCCATAGACAAGTGCGTCCATGATCTGCTGGGAGTAAGTAGTGGAAGAAGAGGACCAGACGGACGGGTATGCAATGCTTTAGAAAGCACGCGGACACTACAAGCAGATACATGTTCAACCACATCCCGATGCAACCCGGCCACCAACACAACTGTATATGTGAAAAGGACATGATACTGTATATGCCACTGCTGGTAATGATGAAACGTCTGTGTGCAGCTCAATAAGGAGATAAATGTAGCAGTGGCAAAGATGTGAGTCTCACACGACGCGAGGAAAGTACGTGGTAAATCCAGGTGTATCAGAAAGCGGTTATATAGATAATCACAGACCAACCATGAAATCACAGGTATAGCGTCTTACCCACATCCCACGATTATACCCATATTCCACGATTATACCCAAGGTCCATGATTATACCCAAGTTCCACGATTATACCCACATGCCATGGCCCATGATTATACCCACATGCCACGATTATACCCACGTCCCACGATTATACCCATGTCCCACGAATACACCCACATGCCACGATTATACCAACATCCCACGATTATACCCACATCCCAAGATTATACCCACATGCCATGATTATACCCACGTCCCACGATTATACCCATGTCCCACGATTATACCCATGTCCCACGTATATACCCACATGCCACGATTATACCCAAGTCCCACGATTATACCCACGTCCCACGATTATACCCACATGCCATGATTATACCCACATGCCACGATTATACCCACGTCCCACGATTATACCCACATGCCATGATTATACCCACATGCCACGATTATACCCACGTCCCACGATTATACCCATGTCCCACGAATACACCCACATGCCACGATTATACCAACATCCCACGATTATACCCACATCCCAAGATTATACCCACTGCCATGATTATACCCACGTCCCACGATTATACCCATGTCCCACGATTATACCCATGTCCCACGTATATACCCACATGCCACGATTATACCCAAGTCCCACGATTATACCCACGTCCCACGATTATACCCACATGCCATGATTATACCCACATGCCACGATTATACCCACGTCCCACGATTATACCCACATGCCATGATTATACCCACATGCCACGATTATACCCACGTCCCACGATTATACCCATGTCCCACGAATACACCCACATGCCACGATTATACCAACATCCCACGATTATACCCACATCCCAAGATTATACCCACATGCCATGATTATACCCACGTCCCACGATTATACCATGTCCCACGATTATACCCATGTCCCACGTATATACCCACATGCCACGATTATACCCAAGTCCCACGATTATACCCACGTCCCACGATTATACCCACATGCCATGATTATACCCACATGCCACGATTATACCCACGTCCCACGATTATACCCACATGCCATGATTATACCCACATGCCACGATTATACCCACGTCCCACGTTATACCCATGTCCCACGAATACACCCACATGCCACGATTATACCAACATCCCACGATTATACCCACATCCCAAGATTATACCCACATGCCATGATTATACCCACGTCCCACGATTATACCCATGTCCCACGATTATACCCATGTCCCACGTATATCCCACATGCCACGATTATACCAAGTCCCACGATTATACCACGTCCACGATTATACCACATGCCGATTATACCCAAGTCCACGATTATACCCACGTCCCACGATTATACCCACATGCCATGATTATACCCACATGCCACGATTATACCCACGTCCCACGATTATACCCACATGCCATGATTATACCCACATGCCACGATTATACCCACGTCCCACGATTATACCCATGTCCCACGAATACACCCACATGCCACGATTATACCAACATCCCACGATTATACCCACATCCCAAGATTATACCCACATGCCATGATTATACCACGTCCCACGATTATACCCATGTCCCACGTATATACCCACATGCCACGATTATACCCAAGTCCCATGATTATACCCATGTCCCACGATTATACCCACATGCCATGATTATACCCACATGCCACGATTATACCCACGTCCCACGATTATACCCACATGCCATGATTATACCCACATGCCTCGATTATACCCACGTCCCACGATTATACCCATGTCCCACGATTATACCCATGTCCCACGTATATACCAACATGCCATGATTATACCAACATCCCACGATTATACCCACGTTCCATGATTATACCCAAGTCCCACGATTATAACCACGTACCACGATTATACCCACATGCCACGATTAGACCCACGTTCCACGATTATACCCACGTCCCAAGAATATACCCACATGTCACGATTATACCACGTCCCACGATTATACCCAAGTCCCACGATTATACCCACATCACACGATTATTCCACGTCCCACAATTATACCCACATGCCACGATTATACCCACGTGCCACGATTATACCCATGTCCCTCGATTATACCCACATGCCACGATTATACCACATTCCATGATTATACCCACATACCACGATTATACCCACATGCCACGATTATACCCACGTTCCATGATTATACCCATGTCCCTCGATTATACCCACATCCCACGAAGACCCACGTTTCATGATTATACCCACGTCCCACGATTATACCCACATGCCACGATTATACCCATGTCCCTCGATTATACCCACATCCCACGATTATACCCACGTTCCACGATTATACCCATGTCCCACGATTATACCCACATGCCACGATTATACCCACATGCCACGATTATACCTACGTCCCACGATTATACCCACATCCCACGATTATACCCACGTTCCATGATTATACCCACGTCCCACGATTATACCCACATGCCACGATTATACCCACATGCCACGATTATACCTACATCCCACGATTATACCCACGTCCCAGTATTATACTCACGTCCCAGTATTATACCCACATTCCACGATTATACCCACGTCCCACGATTATACCCACGTCCACGATTATACCCACGTCCCTCGATTATACCCATGTCCCTCAATTATACCCACGTCCCACAATCATACCCACGTCCCACGATTATACCGAAGTCCCACCATTATACCCACGTTCCATGATTATACCCAAGTCCCACCATTATACTCGCGTTCCATGATTATACCCACGTCCCACGATTATACCCACGTCCCACGATTATACCCACGTTCCACGATTATACCCACGTCCCACGATTATACCCACATGCCATGATTATACCCACATGCCACGATTATACCCACGTCCCACGATTATACCCATGTCCCACGATTATACTCGCGTTATATGATTATACACATGGCCCACCATTATACCCATGTCCCAGTATTATACTCACGTTCCACGATTATACCCACGTCCCACGATTATACCCACATGCCATGATTATACCCACATGCCACGATTATACCCACGTCCCACGATTATACCCATGTCCCACGATTATACTCGCGTTCTATGATTATACACATGGCCCACCATTATACCCATGTCCCAGTATTATACTCACGTTCCACGATTATACCCACATGCCACGATCATACCCACGTCCCACGATTATACTCATGTCCCACAATTATACCCACGTACCACGATTATACCCACTTGCTACGATTATACCTTTGTCCCACAATTATACCCACTTGCTACGATTATACCCATGTCCCACGATTATACCCATGTCCCACAATTATACCCACATGCCACGATTATACCCATGTCCCACAATTATATCCACGTCCCACTATAATACCCACATGCCACGATTATACCCATGTCTCTCGATTATACCCATATCCCTCGATTATACCCATGTCTCTCAATTATACCCATGTGCCTCGATTATACCCACGTTCCACGATTATACCCACGGCCGATTATTATATCCACGTCCCAGTATTATACTCACGTTCCATGATTATATCCAGATGCCACCATTATACCCACATCCCTCGATTATATCCACGTCCCACGATTATACCATGTCCCACGATTATACCCATGTCTCTCGATTATACCCACGTGCCACGATTATACCCATGTCCCACGATTATATCCACGTCCCACGATTATACCCATGTCTCTTGATTATCCCCACGTTCCACAATTATCCCCACGTCCCACGATTATACCCATGTCCCACGATTATACCCATGTCCCTCGATTATACCCACGTTCCACGATTATACCCACATGCCACCATTATACCCACATCCCACGATTATACCCACGTCCCAGTATTATACCCACGTTCCACGATTATACCCACATGCCACCATTATACCCACATCCCACGATTATACCCAAGTCCCACGATTATATCCACGTCCCATGATTATACCCATGTCCCACGATTATACCCATGTCTCTCGATTATACCCATGTCCCACGATTATATCCACGTCCCACGATTATACCCATGTCCCACGATTATACCATGTCTCTCGATTATACCCATGTCCCACGATTATACCCATGTCTCTCGATTATACCCACGTTCCACAATTATACCCACGTGCCTCGATTATACCCATGTCCACGATTATACCCACGTCCCACGATTATACCCATGTCCCACGATTATACCCATGTCCCACGATTATACCCATGTCCCTCGATTATACCCACGTTCCACAATTATACCCACGTGCCTCGATTATACACACATGCCATGATTAGACCCACGTTCCACGATTATACCCACGTTCCACGATTATACCCACGTCCCACGATTATACCCATGTCCCACGATTAGACCCATGTCCCTCGATTATACCCACGTTCCACAATTATACCACGTGCCTCGATTATACACACATGCCATGATTAGACCCACGTTCCACGATTATACCCATGTCCCACGATTATACCCATGTCTCTCGATTATACCCACGTTCCACAATTATACCCACGTCCCACGATTATACCCATGTCCCACGATTATACCCATGTCTCACAATCATACCCACGTGCCTCAATTATACCCATGTCCACGATTATACCCATGTCCCTCGATTATACCCACATGCCACGATTATACCCACATCCCACGATTATACCCACGTCCCAGTATTGTACTCACGTTCCACGATTATACCCACGGCCCACAATTATACCCACGTCCCAGTATTGTACTCACGTTCCACGATTATACCCACATCCCACGATTATACCCACATCCCAGTATTGTACTCACATTCCACGATTATACCCACGTGCCACGATTATACCCACATCCCACGATTATACCCACATCCCAGTATTGTACTCACATTCCACGATTATACCCACGTGCCACGATTATACCCACGTTCCACGATTATACCCACGTCCCAGTATTATACTCACGTTCCATGATTATACCCACACGCCACCATTATACCCACATCCCACGATTATACCCATGTCCCACGATTATAATCACATCCCACGATTATACCCACGTCCCACGTGCCCCGGTATATCTTTGATCTCACATTTAGATAGTTGTATTCAAAAACTTTTTTTGCATCCTTTCGGCTTATACTTTTTTCTTTTCCTTTTTCCTCCCTCCGTTCCTTTTTTCCCCTTCCTCCTCTTTTCCTATTGTCTGTAGCACAGTAGGATTATTTACTCTCATTTACATGTCGGTACGTGTCACTTATTTGCATTAATCTTTCTCTGTATAGGATGTGACATTGCTTGTTAGCTTTTTATATGTAATCTTCAGCCCATTATAATTGGAGCACTAGATGTTCATTTTTGGCACTTGCACTTTGATGAATTGGTCCATGAATAGTTATGGTGGTGCGCATGCGCAGCTTTCTGGCCACGCAGTCTATCTGGCGCACAATATCAGGAGGCTGCAGGCTGCACACATCCGGGAAGTCCCTCTTCACAAGATGAGGTGCAGCAGACTAGTCATTGGTAGATGAATAGTATAACTAGCCAACTGCCCCTCACACTGACACCCCCAGAAGAAGCAAGGCGAAACGCGCGTCAGGGACACAGCGCCTGGACTCTCTGTGCTTCCGTTATCTCTTCAGCATTAGGTCACGTTACACTTATTGCACAGGCTGTGTTGTGACTCTGGGCTTTGTCTGGAATCCTTCCACCTTCTATGTGTATACCGTGCCATGCACCTATCTGATCACTTCATATTCATTTCCAGGCTTACACTGTGTCCCCTTCTGTGAGGCATCTGCTGTTATGTTTCTTTGACCTATTCGGTTTTTATATTTGATCAGTAACATTTTTTGGATTTTACACTTCATTCATGGTTCTCTTCTTTTTCTGGGCACGATGAGTCTACCTTAGGGAATTGGTTGTACTGCCATTATTAATGTAGTGTGTACTGTAAATGCTGGGTGACCTGAAGGGAGTGAGGTCCCTGGGCAAGTGACCTGCTCGCTCCCGCTCTAATGCTGGCCCTGGGGCCGGTGCACATGGAGGGAACAGGGTCACTGGTAGTGGGGTGAGAAGCAGCGAGGAGCCGTGACCAGTTCAAAGACCAAACGTGAACTTAATTAATGAATGAGATCAATGACTTTATGGAATCGGGAAAGAATTTCCTGTCAGATAGGGTCGATTTTTTTTCTTTGAAATAAGTGGCCAGATTGTCAGTGATTAAGTTGTTGATATTGGCAGTCACTGTAGGACTGAAGAGAGAAAAAACTGGAGGGCTGTGTGGGGGCGATTATACTATGTGGAGGGCTGTGTGGGTCATTATACTGTGTGGAGGGCTGTGTGGGGGCGATTATACTATGTGGAGGGCTGTGTGGGTCATTATACTGTGTGGAAGGCTGTGTGGGGGCGATTATACTTTATGGGGGCCATTACACTATGTAGAGGGCTGTGTGGGTCATTATACTGTGTGGAGGGCTGTGTGGGGGCGATTATACTATGTGGAGGGCTGTGTGGGTCATTATACTGTGTGGAGGGCTGTGTGGGGGCGATTATACTATGTGGAGGGCTGTGTGGGTCATTATACTGTGTGGAAGGCTGTGTGGGGGCGATTATACTATGTGGAGGGCTGTGTGGGTCATTATACTGTGTGGAAGGCTGTGTGGGGGCGATTATACTTTATGGGGGCCATTACACTATGTAGAGGGCTGTGTGGGTCATTATACTGTGTGGAGGGCTGTGTGGGGGCGATTATACTATGTGGAGGGCTGTGTGGGTCATTATACTGTGTGGAGGGCTGTGTGGGGGCGATTATACTATGTGGAGGGCTGTGTGGGTCATTATACTGTGTGGAAGGCTGTGTGGGGGCGATTATACTTTATGGGGGCCATTACACTATGTAGAGGGCTGTGTGGGTCATTATACTGTGTGGAAGGCTGTGTGGGGGCGATTATACTATGTGGAGGGCTGTGTGGGTCATTATACTGTGTGGAGGGCTGTGTGGGGGCGATTGTACTATGTGGAGGGCTGTGTGGGTCATTATACTGTGTGGAAGGCTGTGTGGGGGCGATTATACTATGTGGAGGGCTGTGTGGGTCATTATACTGTGTGGAAGGCTGTGTGGGGGCGATTATACTTTATGGGGGCCATTACACTATGTAGAGGGCTGTGTGGGTCATTATACTGTGTGGAGGGCTGTGTGGGGGCGATTATACTATGTGGAGGGCTGTGTGGGTCATTATACTGTGTGGAGGGCTGTGTGGGGGCGATTATACTATGTGGAGGGCTGTGTGGGTCATTATACTGTGTGGAAGGCTGTGTGGGGGCGATTATACTATGTGGAGGGCTGTGTGGGTCATTATACTGTGTGGAGGGCTGTGTGGGGACGATTATACTTTATGGGGGCCATTAACTATGTGGAGGGCTGTGTGGGTCATTATACTGTGTGGAGGGCTGTGTGGGGACGATCATACTTTATGGGGGCCATTACACTATGTGGAGGGCTGTGTGGGGGCGATTATACTATGTGGAGGGCTGTGTGGGTCATTATACTGTGTGGAGGGCTGTGTGGGGACGATTATACTTTATGGGGGCCATTACACTATGTGGAGCGCTGTATGGGGGCGATTATACTATGTGGAGGGCTGTGTGGGTCATTATACTGTGTGCAAGGCTGTGTGGGGACGATTATACTTTGTGGGGGCCATTACACTATGTGGAGGGCTGTGTGGGGGCGATTATACTATGTGGAGGGCTGTGTGGGTCATTATACTGTGTGGAGGGCTGTGTGGGGACGATTATACTTTATGGGGGCCATTACACTATGTGGAGCGCTGTGTGGGGGCGATTATACTATGTGGAGGGCTGTGTGGGTCATTATAGTGCGTGGAGGGCTGTATGAGGACGATTATTTTTTATGGGGGCCATTACACTATGTGGAGGGCTGTGTGGGGGTGATTACACTATGTAGAGGGCTGTGTGGGTCATTATACTGTGTGGAGGGCTGTGTGGGGACGATTATACTTTATGGGGGCCATTACACTGTGTAGAGGGCTGTGTGGAGGCGATTACACTATGTGGAGGGCTGTGTGGGTCATTATACTGTGTGGAGGACTGTGTGGGGACGATTATACTTTATGGGGGTCATTACACTATGTGGAGGGCTGTGTGGGTCATTATACTGTATGGAGGGCTGTGTGGGGACGATTATACTTTGTGGGGGCCATTACACTATGTGGAGCGCTGTGTGGGGGCGATTACACTATGTGGAGGGCTGTGAGGGTCATTATACTTAGTGGACAGCTGTGTTTGGCTTTTATGCTGTGTGGGTGGCTGTGTGGGGGCCAATATGTTTTGTGGGGCCATTATACTCTGTGGAGGATTGTGGGGCCATTATTTTATGTGGGGGGTTGTTGGGACCATTATACTGTGAGTAGGACTATGTATGGGCAATTAAACTGTATGGAGGCCTGAGTGGCCATTAAACTGTATGAGGGCTATTATACTGTGTGAAGATCTGTAAGAGGGTGAATATACTTTGTGGAGGTCATTAAACTGTGTGGGGGCCAATATAATGTGTTGAAGGCTGTAGGAGCCATTATATTGTGTGTAGGACTTTGTGGGGCAATAATACTGCATGGTGCCATTATGTTGTGTTTAGGGCTGTATGGGGTCCATCATACTATAACCCTAACTGGCCCCATATTATCGCTGTTATCTAGCACAATGGTTACGCTTGTGACCCCCTAATTAAGGCTGGCCAAGTCACTTGTGAGATTCCATGCCGGAGGGCTTCTCCAGGTGAAATATTGGCGTACCTAATTGGAGTTGATATAATTTAAGGTCAGAGCATCTCCGATAATTCTCACCGTCCCCAGGAGACACCAAAAGAGAAACAAGTGAGAACATTAATGAATGCGGAGAGCGGGCCCTTCAGAGATGAGGCCTAAACCGGTCTGAGGAGCCACTAATCACCGCTCATCTCCCGGCGAACCATCCAGAATCAGTGCCACTTACAAACCTGAAATTAAAGCCACTTGAAGGAACTTACTGAGAAACCGCTCCATTATCATTATCAGAGGTTTATTAAGTGCTCAAGAAGCCATCGTCTCTAATTATATCCATGAGTGGAGGTAATGACGCCCTTGGGACAGCTGAGAACCTCTACAGTTGTGCTCTCCTGACACAGGACACTGCGGAGGATGTAGGGGGAGCATACAGGACAAGAACACATATGTATACAGGCGTATACCTATATTGGGTCTAGATATAGGCATATAGGGGGTGTGCAAGGAACAGTCGGGGTGTAGGAGGTGTAGAGGGAGCTGTCGCGGTTGGGGTGTTGCTATAGGACATGTAGAGGGAGCGGTTGGGGTGTAGCTATAGGACATGTAGAGGGAGCGGTTAGGAGTGTAGATATAGGACATGTAGAGGGAGCGGTTGGGGTGTAGCTATAGGACATGTAGAGGGAGCGGTTGGGGTGTAGCTATAGGACATGTAGAGGGAGCGGTTGGGGTGTAGCTATAGGCCATGTAGAGGGAGCGGTTGGGGTGTAGCTATAGGACATGTAGAGGGAGCGGTTGGGGTGTAGCTATAGGACATGTAGAGGGAGCGGTTAGGAGTGTAGATATAGGACATGTAGAGGGAGCGGTTGGGGTGTAGTATAGGCCATGTAGAGGGAGCGGTTGGGGTGTAGCTATAGGACATGTAGAGGGAGCGGTTAGGAGTGTAGATATAGGACATGTAGAGGGAGGGTTGGGGTGTAGATATAGGCCATGTAGAGGGAGCGGTTGGGGTGTAGCTATAGGACATGTAGAGGGAGTGGTTGGAGTGTAGATATAGGACATGTAGAGGGAGCGGTTGGGGTGTAGCTATAGGACATGTAGAGGGAGCGGTTAGGAGTGTAGATATAGGACATGTAGAGGGAGCGGTTAGGGTGTAGCTATAGGACCATGTAGAGGGAGCGGTTGGGGTGTAGTATAGGACATGTAGAGGGAGCGGTTAGGAGTGTAGATATAAAGGACATGTAGAGGGAGGGGGGGTGGGTGGCCAGGGTGTACAAATTAGAGGTGTAGAAGGAACAGTCGGGGTGTGAAATAGGGGGTGTAGATTGGAGGTGTAGGGCTTGGGGTGTTGTATAGGAATTAGAGAGGTTATAGGGGTAGATATAGGACATGTAGAGGGAGCGGTTAGGAGTGTAGATATAGGACATGTAGAGGGAGCGGTTGGGGTGTAGCTATAGGACATGTAGAGGGAGCGGTTGGGTGTAGCTATAGGACATGTAGAGGGAGCGGTTGGGGTGTAGCTATAGGCCATGTAGAGGGAGCGGTTGGGGTGTAGCTATAGGACATGTAGAGGGGGCGGTTGGGGTGTAGCTATAGGACATGTAGAGGAGCGGTTAGGAGTTTTAGATATAGGACATGTAGAGGGAGCGGTTGGGGTGTAGTTATAGGCCATGTAGAGGGAGCGGTTGGGGTGTAGCTATAGGACATGTAGAGGGAGCGGTTAGGAGTGTAGATATAGGACATGTAGAGGGAGCGGTTGGGGTGTAGCTATAGCATAGAGGGAGCGGTTGGGTAGATGGCTGAGTGGTTGGGGTGTAGATATAGGACATGTAGAGGGAGCGGTTGGGGTGTAGCTATAGGACATGTAGAGGGAGCGGTTAGGAGTGTAGATATAGGACATGTAGAGGGAGCGGTTGGGGTGTAGCTATAGGCATGTAGAGGGAGCGGTTGGGTGTAGATATAGGACATGTAGAGGGAGCGGTTAGGAGTGTAGATATAGGACATGTAGAGGGAGCGGTTAGGAGTGTAGATATAGAAGGTGTAGATGGAGTGGCCAGGGTGTACAAATTAGAGGTGTAGAAGGAACAGTCGGGGTGTAAAGAAACTAGTTGGGAGTGTAGATATGGGAGGTGTAGAGGGAGCACTTGGGGTGTAAATATAGGGAATGCAGAGTTAATAGTCGGGGTGTAAAGAGAACGGTCGGGGGTGTAAATATAGGAGGTCACCATACATCTGTGATGTCCCATGCAACCTGTGATGTCACTATTCAAGCTGTGATGTCACCATACAACCTATGATGTCACCATATAAGCTGTGATGTCACCATACAACCTGTGATGTCATCATATAACCTGTGATGTCACCATGCAATCTGTGATGTCACCATACAAGCTGTGATGTCACCATACAACCTGTCATGTCACCATACTACCTATGATGTCACCATAGAAGCTGTGATGTCACCATACAACCTGTGATGTCATCATATAACCTGTGATGTCACCATACAATCTGTGATGTCACCATACAATCCGTGATGTCACAATATAACACTGACACTTTTCTCTCCCATACTATCTCCTCACACTTTTCACCCCATGCTATCCCTTTACATCTTTCTCCCCCTACTCTCCCCTCACACTTTTCTCCCCCATACTATCTACGGCACATTTCTCCTCCATACTATCCCCTGCACCTTTCTCCCCCATACAATCCCCTCACACTATTTCCCCATACTTTTCTTCTCTATATTATCCCCTCTAACTTTTTCCTCCAAGCTATCCTCTCTCACTTTTCTTTCTCACACCATCCTCTCATATTATTTCCCATTTTTCTCCCCCATTCTATACCCTCACACTATTTCCTCCATACTATCCCCTCACACTTTTGTCCCTCCATACTATACCCTCCCACCTTTCTCCCCCATACAATCCCCTCACACTATCCCCTCATGCTTTTCTCCCCTACATTATCCCCTCTTTTTCCTCCAAGCTATCCTCTCTCACTTTTCTTTCTCCACACCATCCTCTCATATTTTTCCCGCTTTTCTCCCTCCATACTATACCCTCACACTTTTCTCCCCCATACAATCCCCTCACACATCACCTCATGCTTTTGTCCCTCCATACTATCCCCTGCACTTTTCTCCCTCCATACTATACCCTCCCACCTTTCTCCCCATACAATCCCTCACACTATTTCCCCATACTTTTCTCCCCTACATTATCCCCTCTTTTTCCTCCAAGCTATCCTCTCTCACTTTTCTTTCTCCACACCATCCTCTCATATTATTTCCCGCTTTTCTCCCTCCATACTATACCCTCACACTTTTCTCCCCCATACAATCCCCTCACACATCACCTCATGCTTTTGTCCCTCCATACTATCCCCTGCACTTTTCTCCCTCCATACTATACCCTCCCACCTTTCTCCCCATACAATCCCCTCACACTATTTCCCCATACTTTTCTTCCCTATATTATCCCCTCTTTTTCCTCCAAGCTATCCTCTCTCACTTTTCTTTCTCCACACCATCCTCTCATATTATTTCCCATTTTTCTCCCCCATTCTATACCCTCACACTATTTCCTCCATACTATCCCCTCACACTTTTGTCCCTCCATACTATACCCTCCCACCTTTCTCCCCCATACAATCCCCTCACACTATCCCCTCATGCTTTTCTCCCCTACATTATCCCCTCTTTTTCCTCCAAGCTATCCTCTCTCACTTTTCTTTCTCCACACCATCCTCTCATATTATTTCCCGCTTTTCTCCTCCATACTATACCCTCACACTTTTCTCCCCCATACAATCCCCTCACACATCACCTCATGCTTTTGTCCCTCCATACTATCCCCTGCACTTTTCTCCCTCCATACTATACCCTCCCACCTTTCTCCCCATACAATCCCCTCACACTATTTCCCAATACTTTTCTTCCCTATATTATCCCCTCTTTTTCCTCCAAGCTATCCTCTCTCACTTTTCTTTCTCCATACCATCCTCTCATATTATTTCCCATTTTTCTCCCCATACTATACCCTCATACTATTTCCTCCATACTATCCCCTCACACTTTTCTCCCCCATACTATCTACTGCACATTTCTCCCCATACTATCCCCTGCACCTTTCTCCCCCATACTATACCCTCACACTATTTCCTCCATACTATCCCCTGCACTTTTCTCTCTCCATACTATACCCTCCCACTTTTCTCCCCATACAATCCCCTCACACTATCCCCTCATGCTTTTCTCCCCTACATTATCCCTCTTTTTCCTCCAAGCTATCCTCTCTCACTTTTCTTTCTCCATACCATCCTCTCATATTATTTCCCATTTTTCTCCCCATACTATACCCTCATACTATTTCCTCCATACTATCCCCTCACACTTTTCTCCCCCATACTATCTACCTGCACTTTCTCCCCATAATCCTCACTTTCTCCCATACTCCCTCACACTATTTCCTCCATACTATCCCCTGCACTTTTCTCTCTCCATACTATACCCTCCCACTTTTCTCCCCATACAATCCCCTCACACTATCCCCTCATGCTTTTCTCCCCTACATTATCCCCTCTTTTTCCTCCAAGCTATCCTCTCTCACTTTTCTTTCTCCACACCATCCTCTCATATTATTTCCCGTTTTTCTCCCCCCATATGCTATGGTCAGTTCTTTCTCTCATTGCTGCCTCTGTTACATCAGCCCCTTCTCCAGATCCCATTAGGACCCTTGCCCATCACGTCCGGCTTCCAGCACCATGGTGGGATCGTGGCGTACGTCCGCCCTCACCTGACGGTTTATATATTGAGAAGTTTCTTGCGATCTGCTGCACACTTCTGGTGACGGTGTGGTTGGTCCCATTTGTGCCTTGCTCAGCGCTCGCATGTCTGTGCTATTTGCCATCTGCTCACCTGATATAATATCACAGGTTATCTGGGCGCCCGTGTTTCCTAATAAACGCTCTTGTTCTGTGACACTTTTCCAGTGATGTTCCACGATGCAAGCTGTGGATGAGATATGGGTTCTCTATGAATCTCAGGACCTCGCACGTCCGACATATCGATGACTCCCAGACACTGGTGGTCCGGACGCTGGCTGTGACGTTTTCGGCGGTATTATTTATACCCCTTCTATCATTATGATTTACACAATTACTGACATCGAACTGTTTGACTTTCCTCAGGGAATCCGAAACGTCTAATAAATAAAGACACAGGATTGCGGAAAAAATCAAATCCATGGTTGAACCCCACAGCACCCACAGGACTAGAGTGAACTTACGTGACATGATCACATCAGCATTAACCCAACAACTGCTGGAAGTCAAAGCTTCAATGCTACTCCTCATGCTTGAAAGGCGCCAGTAGAAATGAATGCAAAGTGCGATGCCCCTGCAGGCACCATCCAGGGCTACTGCCCACTTTCTTGATATGCTCCTACCTATACATAACTATAATATAATATTCTACCTGCAGTCACCACTAGGGGGCGATCAAATCACACAGTGTATACAGCTCCCATAGAGATACATTATACATTCTACCTGCAGTCACCACTAGGAGGAGCTCACAGCACAGTGTATACAGCTCCCATAGAGATACATTATACATTCTACCTGCAGTCACCACTAGGAGGAGCTCACAGCACACAGTGTATACAGCTCCCATAGAGATACATTATACATTCTACCTACAGTCACCACTAGGAGGAGCTCACAGCACACAGTGTATACAGCTCCCATAGAGATACATTATACATTCTACCTGCAGTCACCACTAGGAGGAGCTCACAGCACACAGTGTATACAGCTCCCATAGAGATACATTATACATTCTACCTGCAGTCACCACTAGGGGGAGCTCACAGCACACAGTGTATACAGCTCCCATAGAGATACATTATACATTCTACCTGCAGTCACCACTAGGAGGAGCTCACAGCACACAGTGTATACAGCTCCCATAGAGATACATTATACATTCTACCTGCAGTCACCACTAGGGGGAGCTCACAGCACACAGTGTATACAGCTCCCATAGAGAAACATTATACATTCTACCTGCAGTTACCACTAGGAGGAGCTCACAGCACACAGTGTATACAGCTCTCATAGAGATACATTATACATTCTACCTGCAGTCACCACTAGGGGGAGCTCACAGCACACAGTGTATACAGCTCCCATAGAGATACATTATACATTCTACCTGCAGTCACCACTAGGGGGAGCTAACAGCACAGTGTATACAGCTCCCATAGAGATACATTATACAGTCTACCTGCAGTCACCACTAGGAGGAGCTCACAGCTCACAGTGTATACAGCTCCCATAGAGATACATTATACATTCTACCTGCAGTCACCACTAGGAGGAGCTCACAGCACACAGTGTATACAGCTCCCATAGAGATACATTATACATTCTACCTGCAGTCACCACTAGGAGGAGCTCACAGCACACAGTGTATACAGCTCCCATAGAGATACCTTATACATTCTACCTGCAGTCACCACTAGGAGGAGCTCACAGCACACAGTGTATACAGCTCCCATAGAGAAACATTATACATTCTACCTACAGTCACCACTAGGAGGAGCTCACAGCACACAGTGTATACAGCTCCCATAGAGATACATTATACATTCTACCTCCAGTCACCACTAGGAGGAGCTCACAGCACACAGTGTATACAGCTCCCATAGAGATACATTATACATTCTACCTGCAGTCACCACTAGGAGGAGCTCACAGCACACAGTGTATACAGCTCCCATAGAGACACATTATACATTCTACCTGCAGTCATCACTAGGGGGAGCTCACAGCACACACTGTATACAGCTCCCATAGAGATACATTATACATTCTACCTGCAGTCACCACTAGGAGGAGCTCACAGCACACAGTGTATACAGCTCCCATAGAGAAACATTATACATTCTACCTACAGTCACCACTAGGAGGAGCTCACAGCACACAGTGTATACAGCTCCCATAGAGATACATTATACATTCTACCTCCAGTCACCACTAGGAGGAGCTCACAGCACACAGTGTATACAGCTCCCATAGAGATACATTATACATTCTACCTGCAGTCACCACTAGGAGGAGCTCACAGCACACAGTGTATACAGCTCCCATAGAGACACATTATACATTCTACCTGCAGTCATCACTAGGGGGAGCTCACAGCACACACTGTATACAGCTCCCATAGAGATACATTATACATTCTACCTGCAGTCACCACTAGGAGGAGCTCACAGCACACAGTGTATACAGCTCCCATATAGATACATTTATCTACCTGCAGTCACACTAGGGGAGCTCACAGCACACTGTGTATACAGCTCCCATAGAGATACATTATACATTCTACCTGCAGCCACCACTAGGGGGAGCTCACAGCACACAGTGTATACAGCTCACATAGAGATACATTATACATTCTACCTGCAGTCACCACTAGGGGGAGCACACAGTGTATACAGCTCCCATAGAGATACATTTATACATTCTACCTGCAATCACCACTAGGGGAGCTCACAGCACACAGTGTATACAGCTCACATAGAGATACATTATACATTCTACTGCAGTCACCACTAGGGGGAGCACACAGTGTATACAGCTCCCATAGAGATACTATGTTCGCTTCTATGGTCACGTGGACATGACCATATATGTAGTTTCCTATTTCTTGTATTCTTATAGGTTAATTTCTTGTATTTTCATAGGTTCAATTTTCTTGTATTTTCATTGGTTAAATGTTGTAGGGGTGGTTTTATACTATTGGTTGAAGTACAAGCTCACTAAATACTATAAAAAGATGATGATGAAATATATGGGATAGGAATCTTGTTCGATTCTCCCAGACGGAAACACGTGTCTGTTTGGTTATTTATGTTGCTAGCAACGTTCTGTTTATTATTTGGAAATCACTAGGTCAACCGTGAAGGGTCACTTAGATCGTACCTTAACACCACCATTGTGTGACCCCAGCCCGCCACCATTGTGTGACCCCAGCCCCCACCATTGTGTCACAGAGGAGCCGCTCATCATTATATTCCAATGTTCCACTCTTTATTCTTGTAGAAAGTTCCAGGTGATGAGAAACGTCCCTCGGACTCGCAGTGTGACCCCCAGCCCGCCACCATTGTGTGACCCCAGGCCGCCATCATTGTGTGACCCCCAGCCACCCACTATTGTGTGACCTCCAGCCGGCCACCATTGTGTGACCTCCAGCCCTCCACCATTGTGTGACCCCAGCCCACCACCATTGTGACACCAGCCCCCCACCATTGTGTGACCTCCAGCCCCCCCCATTGTGTGACCTCCAGCCCGCAACCATTGTGTG
>JARQOD010010000.1:0-29012 GCA_033576555.1 Oophaga sylvatica | reverse complement strand
ATGGGTCAGTTAGAGAAAAGGTGTATAACTAAAAGTGCTAAAGCCTCAAAAAACTATACGAAGGACAAAATTGTTCAAGATGATAATCAAAGAATCGGAGGTAAGTATTGTACATAAAGGTCGATCAATCTATAAAAACCCAAAAAAATCTAATAACCCAAAAAAATTGATGGTAATACAAATTTTTGTGTGCCCAAGTGGTTATGATATTAGTTTTTTAGCACTTTAAATTCAAAAGAAAGAGGGCGATGTTCGGCCATAGTATGGAGGGAAAGTCCCCTTTTTTCTTAAAACCCAGTGTGTTAGTGGGCAAAAGCTAGGTAGAAGTCGAAGAAGGAGAAAATCATCAAAATGGGGAAAAATGCCTTCCCGCTGTGTAACCCAAAAATCCCGTCACGATAGTGTGATGCATAAAAGAGATCAAAAAAACAGAAAAGGGACAAAAATTCAAATGGAGGGGAAAATTTCCTTTTATATAATGAAAACAGTGTCATGGTGGTGTATGATAGGCAGAAATCAAAAAAGAAAAAAGAGGGAAAGAGGATAAAAAAAATTGTAAACTTTAAACACAGATCAAATAAATAAAACCAATAAGGTCAAGTAAAAATCAAAATAACCAATACAAGGGAGAGAGCAACATCCAAATCTTAATCAGCAAGTCAAGTGTTATGATGATATAAACAAATTTATACAACAATATAGACAGTCCATACAGTCAAATTTGATCTCTGATTCTCTACATATATATTATATATATATATATATATATATATTATATATATATCACACCACTAAGGTTTTATACAAGATAATAGATATTCATCAAATATATATACACATATAGACAAAATGGTCAGTATAGAGAAATAGGTGTATAACTAACAAGTGCATAAAGCCTCAAGAAATCTCATACAGAAGGACAAAATATGTCTCAATGATGATAATCAAAGAAATCGGAGGTAAGTATCTAGTACATAAAGCGTCCGATCAATCTCATAAAAAGACCAAAAAATGTCTAATAACCAAGAAAATTGATGGTAATACTAATTCTTGTGATGCCTAAGATGGTTATGATATATAGTTATATATTATGCACTTAATGTACAAAAAGAAAGAGGGACAGCATAGTATCGGCACACATAGTATGGAGGCAAAGTCACCTTCTTGCTATAATAACCACATGTGCTGTCACTAGTGGTGCATATGCATAGGTAGCAAGATCAGAAAGACAGGAGAAAATCATCAATATGGAGGCAAAAACTGCCTTCCTGCTGTAGTAACCAAATATCCTGTCACTGATAGTGCTGATGCATAAACAGAGATCAAAAGGACAGAAAGGTACAAATATTCAATATGGAGGTAAAATTACCTTCCTACTATAATGAACAACCACGCTGTCACTGGTGGTGCATATGCATAGGCAGAAATCAAAAAAAGACAGAAAGAGGTGATCAGCATGGAGGTAAAAAACTACCTTCCTGCTACAATGAGCAAAAATGCTGTCAGTGATAATGCATATGCATAGGCATGAATGAAGAGGACAAGAAAAGCAACAAGACTTACTGAAGAAGAACTGGGAGACCCCAACGCGCGTTTCGCTATGTAGCTTCCTCGGGGGCATTTTTGCTCATTGTAGCAGGAAGGTAGTTTTTTACCTCCATGCTGATCACCTCTTTCTGTCTTTTTTTGATTTCTGCCTATGCATATGCACCACCAGTGACAGCGTGGTTGTTCATTATAGTAGGAAGGTAATTTTACCTCCATATTGAATATTTGTACCTTTCTGTCCTTTTGATCTCTGTTTATGCATCAGCACTATCAGTGACAGGATATTTGGTTACTACAGCAGGAAGGCAGTTTTTGCCTCCATATTGATGATTTTCTCCTGTCTTTCTGATCTTGCTACCTATGCATATGCACCACTAGTGACAGCACATGTGGTATTATAGCAAGAAGGTGACTTTGCCTCCATACTATGTGTGCCGATACTATGCTGTCCCTCTTTCTTTTTGTACATTAAGTGCATAATATATAACTATATATCATAACCATCTTAGGCATCACAAGAATTAGTATTACCATCAATTTTCTTGGTTATTAGACATTTTTTGGTCTTTTTATGAGATTGATCGGACGCTTTATGTACTAGATACTTACCTCCGATTTCTTTGATTATCATCATTGAGACATATTTTGTCCTTCTGTATGAGATTTCTTGAGGCTTTATGCACTTGTTAGTTATACACCTATTTCTCTATACTGACCATTTTGTCTATATGTGTATATATTTGATGAATATCTATTATCTTGTATAAAACCTTTAGTGGTGTGTTTACATAGATGTATGTATATATATATATATATATGTATATGAGAATCAGAGATCAATTTTGACTGTATGGACTGTCTATATTGTTGTATAAATTTGTTTATATCATCATAACACTTGACTTGCTGATTAAGATTTGGATGTTGCTCTCTCCCTTGTATTGGTTATTTTGATTTTTACTTGACCTTATTGGTTTTATTTATTTGATCTGTGTTTAAATAAAGTTTACAATTTTTTATTATGACTCTTAGTCCATGATTCTTTTGGGTTTTTGTTCAATATATGGATGAGTATATTCATATCTGGCCTTTTCTTTGGGATATATGCTTGCATTAAAGAACTGATTTGCCAGATATGTACGGAGCCAGGATAACCGGTCCGTGGGTACCTGTGCTGCGCCTTTTCTGGACCTGTTTTGGCTGCGTCCTCTGTTTACCGGCGGAAGGAATAGGGGAATGTACAGGCCCCATTACACAGAATGATGGGTTGTGTTAACACAGGGAACAAGCCCGGAAGCTGAGGGAAAAAAAGAGAAGAAGGAGTGAGTCCCCAGCTGTGACCATGTGAACAGCAAGGGGGGCAGTGCAATATGCACCCGAAGCACTGACGCTGCATCAAAATGCAGCAGACAGACGTGGTGACCTAGAGGCAGGGGGCCAGCTTAAGAGAAAGGGGGCAAGACAACAATGATTTTTTGCGTGGACAAGCAGTGCATAGGAGGCTGAGTAGTGTGCTCCGTCCTTAGACCAGTGGCGCTGCAAAGGACTGTTCCCATAGTCTCCCGCCACTAAAAGCGGTACTGCCATTTAGCAAGGTTCCGTTTGCCCAGTAACTGCCAGAGTGCGAGGTGCCGTGCGCTCCAAGACCGTGAGTACAGTGTAAGTGCGCAGTAGAGAGAGCCACTTCATGGCACATATCCAGCTTTGATAACCAATATTTATAAGGCACAGAGGAATGACAGAGGATGTTGGTACAGTCAGCAAGGTACTCCCTCAGTATCTTCCAAAAGATTGCATTCCTTGTGACAGTACCCTGTGCCTCTGTGTCAGGGTGATGAGAGGGTCTGTTAATACTCTACAAGAACCTTGCCATTGTTCCACTGCCTCTGCTGTATTGGAGTTGTGTTTCTCTCACCTGTACTCCTTGGTTGGCCACAAACTGTGTCCTCTGCCGCCAGTGTTTGAGATAGTAATTTTATTAATAATTCCGCTATAAGGTCCTTTGGTACTGCAACATTTTATTACACCTGTCTGCCTCAGGACTAAGAGATATAAATTTCTCCAATTTCCGTGGGTCTAGAAGTGTCACAAATCAGTATTGCCTGTCTGTCATCCAAAATTTTGAGAGCGCGAGGGTCACGGGAAAGGCAGCGTAACATAAAGTCAGCTCAATGTGTCCCAGACTGCTAACAGGCAAGACTTCCATGTCGCCACCAAGGGGACGACTGACCATGCTGTCCTACTCCTCCTTGTCCTCAGGCCTACAACACTTACAATGAACCTCAGTAAGATCATAGTACTCAGTAAGATCTTGTAAATACACCCCTGTATTTTGTATCTCCCCACCTCATTTTAGATTGTAAGTTGTCATGGGCAGGATTGTTTTGTTTGGGTTAAATTATTGCTATCGCTGTTACTTAGTGAAGATTGTAAGCTGTCACAAGCAGGGTAGTTTTATTTGTGTTTAATTATTGGATTATTGTTATCGTTGTTATTTAGGACTGTTGTCAATATTCTCAATATTCAAATTAGAACACAGATAAGCAGGATGGAGACATTAATTATGGTGCCATTGACGCTCACCCTCTTGGTGGATTCCTCAAAGTTTTGGAGGATGGTACACATGTCAGACATCAATGTCCACACCTCAGATGTTATGTGTGAAGACAGAACTGAATACGGACAACCTTATTGATGCTGGTAGATTAGTCACCAACTGCCCTCTTCTGCTCAGAAATCCTTTCCTACATCTGCAGTGTAGAGTTCCAAGGCCTGAGGGCATCACACACCAGTCGGTGAGCCAGAATTAGCAAGCGATGCTGAATCATGGCAGGGGCGGATGAAGCTGTAGCTGATTTTCTAAAATGGGTATTTAGAGCATTGTATTTTTACCAGCAGATCTGCCAGTTCCATGTCACTTTTCAAAAAACGTTGACCAATTAGGTTAATCACATGAGCCAGGCATGGCATGTGTGTGAGCTCGCCTCGCCAAAGAGCAGCCACCAGGTTCCACCCATTGTCACACACAAACATGCCTGGCTGTGGGTTCAGCGGTCTCATCCACCGATATGCCTGTTGTATCAGAGCTGTCCACAACTCTTCAACATTGTGGCGTTTGTCACAGAAGCATATTAGCTTCAGCACAGCCTGTTCCCGCTTTGATTAGGCAGTGTTGCAGTGCTTCCAGCTTGTGACTGATGTGCTACCTTTTGGAGCTGAAGGCTGAAGAGGAGGCGAAGGAGGAGGAGGAGGTGCAGGAGCTGTACACTGTGGGGGCAACCCAGATTGACATTGGGCACCCAATACTCTGTGTTTGTGAGGACGGCCACCATACCAAGGTCTGAGTGTGTCACAGATTCCACTATATTAACCCTGTGTTCCCTCAGTTAGATATATAATTTCTGACCACAAAGCCCTTGCCTCCTCCTGTCCTTTGCAACTAAAAAACATTTCCTGGATACGTACATTACAAGAAACTTAAAAAATGTTTGTGCACGCCCTCATGATCTCCAGCCTCGAGTATTGCAACCTTATACTCTGTACCCTCCTATCTAGCACTGTTGTACCACTCAAATCTATCCAAAACTCTGCTGCCAGAGTAATCCAACTGTCCCTCCGTTATTCCACAGCCTCTCCTCTCTGCCATGCCCTTCACTGTCTTCCTATTGCCCATAGGCTACAGATCAAAACAGTACATATGACATACAAAGCCTTCACCAAACTGTCTCCTCCATATATCTGTGACATGGTCTCACAATGTCTGACTGGGTCATAGCTTTTTCTACGCAACACAGTGTGTCGTCAGCAAGAATTACTGTCCCTGCCCACAATCACTTCTCCATGTGTCCGTGGTTAGGTGCATTTTCCCTGTACCTGCATTGTTGATGGCACGGGTAATGTTGTGGGACACGTGATTGCCTGTCTAATATGGTGATGGCAGACCTGGAGAAATAGTGCTGGGTGGGGACCGAGTACCTTGTTACGGTCACCGCCATCAGGTTGCAGAAAGCTTCCTTATTCCACGAGCCTAATATGCAACATTTCCAACCCAAACAGTTGAGAAATGTGTGAATTTAGTACTGTGTCATTGGCTGCGTATTTACGCTTGCGTTTCAAGGACTGGGGTATGGACAACTGAATGCTGCGTTCGCACAAGGACGTGGATGTGATTGTTAATGGTGCTAGTTGAGTTTGTGTACAACTACAGATGCAGGGCAAGAGGCATCTTTGCATGCGCCATGAACAAGGGATTGGCTTGCACGCACAACAGCGGAAGACGCAGTGGTATTACCCACAGACACTGTTCATGGAGCCTAGTGTTCAACCAACAAAGTCGGATGCTTTGCTGCCATGTGCCTGATCATGCTGGTGGTGGTAAGGCTGGTAGTCTTGCTACTCTTGCTGATGCGAGCATGGCTAGTGGTGCAATCGGCCTTTCTGGGATTATCGGCAGAGTCTTTAAAAAACAACAAGACTCTTAGGGGGACGTTCATTGCCTTCCTCTCCCACACCTCCTGACCTCAACACCTGTCTTTCGGTGCTCCCCAAGGCTCAGTTCTACAACTCCTACTCTTCTCCATGTACACCTTCGGCCTGGGACAGCTGATATAATGGCACGGTTTGTAATATCATCACTGTGCCGATGACACGCAGATCTACCTATCTGTATCTGACATCACCTCCTTACTAACCAAAATCACACGTCTTCCCCCGATATCATCCTTCTTTTCTGCTCGCTTTCAAAAGTGGACATGGACAAATCAGAATACATCATCTTTCAAGCATCTCACGCTGAGTAGACATGAGAGCTTTGTATGCATCATTCGGTACCACTTAGTAAGAGGTAACTTAGCCCTAGAGAAAATGATTTTCCAGACATTCACGGCCTTTTTTGCACATTTTTTGCAGCTGTGATCTTCATCTTCTTGATGTGGATGTGGTAAATTCAAAGTCGTCATCAATATCATCATCGTCCATATCTTGTAAAGAGGAAATCTGGTGTTTCCAAGGCCGTAGTTATGTACGTTTAGTGGAATTCCTGCTGATCCGCGGCGGATTCGCTGCTGATCCGCGGTGATTTCGCTGCTGATCCGCGGCGGATTTAGCTGCGGATCCGCGGCGGATTTCGCTGCGGATCCGCGGCTGATTTCGCTGCGGATCCGCGACTGATTTCGCTGCGGATCCACGGCTGATTTCGCTGCGGATCCACGGCGGATTTCGCTGCTGATCCGCGGCGGATTTCGCTGCTGATCCGCGGCGGATTTCGCTGCTGATCCGCGGCGGATTTCGCTGCGTATCCGCTACTGATTTCGCTGCGGATCCGCGACTGATTTCGCTGCGGATCCGCGACTGATTTCGCTGCGGATCCACGGCATATTCGCTGCTGATCCGCGGCGGAATTAGCTGCTGATCCGCGGCTGATTTCGCTGCTGATCCGCGGCGGATTTCGCTGCGGATCCGCGGCTGATTTCGCTGCGGATCCACGGCTGATTTCGCTGCTGATCCGCGGCGGATTTCGCTGCTGATCCGCGGCGGATTTCGCTGCTGATCCGCGGCGGATTTCGCTGCTGATCCGTGGCGGATTTCGCTGCTGATCCGCGTCGGATTTCTCTGCTGATCCGTGGCGGATTTCGCTGCAGATCCGCTACTGATTTCGCTGCGGATCCGCGACTGATTTCGCTGCGGATCCGCGACTGATTTCGCTGCGGATCCCGGCTGATTTCGCTGCTGATCCGCGGCGGATTTCGCTGCTGATCCGCAACTGATTTTGCTGCTGATTCACGGCGGATCCGCGGCGGATTTCGCTGCTGATCCGCGGCGGATTTCGCTGCTGATCCGCGGCGGATTTCGCTGCTGATCCGCAACTGATTTTGCTGCTGATTCAAGGCGGATCCGCGGCGGATTTCGCTGCTGATCCGCGCTGATTTCGCTGCTGATCCGCGGCGATTTCGCTGCGGATCCGCGGCGATTTCGCTGCGGATCCACGGCTGATTTCGCTGCTGATCCGCGGCGGATTTCGCTGCTGATCCGCGGCGGATTTCGCTGCTGATCCGTGGCGGATTTCGCTGCTGATCCGCGGCGGATTTCGCTGCTGATCCGTGGCGGATTTCGCTGCTGATCCGTGGCGGATTTCGCTGCTGATCCGCAACTGATTTTGCTGCTGATTCACGGCGGATCCGCGGCGGATTTCGCTGCTGATCCGCGGCGGATTTCGCTGCTGATCCGCGGCGGATTTCGCTGCTGATCCGCGTTGGATTTAGCTGCGGATCCGCGACTGATTTCGCTGCGGATCCGCGACTGATTTCGCTGCGGATCCACGTGGATTTCGCTGCTGATCCGCGGTGGATTTGCTGCTGATCCGCGGCGGATTTCGCTGCGATCCGCGACTGATTTCGCTGCGGATCCACGGTGGATTTCGCTGCTGATCCGTGGCGGATTTCGCTGCTGATCCGCGGCGGATTTCGCTGCTGATCCGCGGCGGATTTCGCTGCTGATCCGCGGCGGATTTCGCTGCTGATCCGTGGCGGATTTCGCTGCTGATCCGCGGCGGATTTCGCTGCTGATCCGTGGCGGATTTCGCTGCTGATCCGCGGCGGATTTCGCTGCTGATCCGCAACTGATTTTGCTGCTGATTCACGCGGATCCGCGGCGGATTTCGCTGCTGATCCGCGGCGGATTTCGCTGCTGATCTGCGGCGGATTTCGCTGCTGATCCGCGGTGGATTTAGCTGCGGATCCGCTACTGATTTCGCTGCGGATCCGCGACTGATTTCGCTGCGGATCCGCGACTGATTTCGCTGCGGATCCGCGACTGATTTCGCTGCGGATCCACGGTGGATTTCGCTGCTGATCCGCGGTGGATTTTGCTGCTGATCCGCGACTGATTTTGCTGCTGATTCGCTGCGGATCCGCGGCTAATTTCGCTGCTGATTCGCGGCTGATTTCGCTGCTGATCCGCGGCTGATTTCGCTGCTGATCCGCGGCTGATTTCGCTGCTGATCCGCGGCTGATTTCGCTGCAGATCCGCGGCTGATTTCGCTACTGATCCGCGGCTGATTTCGCTGCTGATCCGCGGCTGATTTCGCTGCTGATCCGCGGCGGATTTCGCTGCTGATCTACTGCGGATTCGCTGCTGATCCGCGGCGGATTTCGCTGCTGATCCGCGGCGGATTTCTCTGCTGATCCGTGGCGGATTTCGCTGCAGATCCGCTACTGATTTCGCTGCTGATCCGCGGCGGATTTCGCTGCTGATCCGCAACTGATTTTGCTGCTGATTCACGGCGGATCCGCGGCGGATTTCGCTGTGCATCCGCGGCGGATTTCGCTGCTGATCCGCGGCGGATTTCGCTGCTGATCCGCGGTGGATTTCGCTGCGGATCCGCTACTGATTTCGCTGCGGATCCGCGACTGATTTCGCTGCGGATCTGCGACTGATTTCGCTGCGGATCCGCGACTGATTTCGCTGTGGATCCACGGCGGATTTCGCTGCTGATCCGTGGCGGATTTTGCTGCTGATCCGCGACTGATTTTGCTGCTGATTCGCTGCGGATCCGCGGCTAATTTCGCTGCTGATTCGCGGCTGATTTCGCTGCTGATCCGCGGCTGATTTCGCTGCTGATCCGCGGCTGATTTCGCTGCTGATCCGCGGCTGATTTCACTGCTGATCCGCGGCTGATTTCGCTACTGATCCGCGGCTGATTTCGCTGCTGATCCGCGGCTGATTTCGCTGCTGATCCGCGGCGGATTTCGCTGCTGATCTACTGCGGATTCGCTGCTGATCCGCGGCGGATTTCGCCGCTGATCCGCGGCGGATTTCGCCGCTGATCCGCGGCTGATTTCGCTGCTGATCCGCGGCGGATTTTGCTGCTGATCCGCGGCGGATTTTGCTGCTGATCCGCGGCGGATTTTGCTGCTGATCCGCGACTGATTTTGCTGCGGATCCGCGGCTGATTATCTGCTGATTCATCTGCGCTAGCGGGTATAGCATAACGCGATCGCGTTATGCTATACCGTTACCAGCCGGTCAATGCTACGTGTTGAACGGGCTGGTAAAACGCAATATGAACCCAGCCTTAGGGTTAGAACTAGGGTTAGGGTTAGCATTAGGGTTAAGGTTAGAATTACGGTTAGGGTTGGAATTTGAGTTAGGGTTGGAATTAGGGTTAGGGTTGGAATTAGGGTTAGGCTTGTAGTTAGGTTTATGGTTAGAGTTGGGATTAGGGTTAGGGGTGTGTTGGGGTTAGGGTTATGATTAGGGTTTGTATTAGGGTTAGGTGTGTGTAGGGGTTAGGGTTGGGGTTAGGGGTGTGTTGGGGTTAGTGTTGGAGTTAGAATTGAGGGGTTTCCACTATTTAGGCACATCAGGGGGTCTCCATACGCGACATGGCGCCACCATTGATTCCTGCAAATTTTGCGTTCAAAAAGTCAAACAGTGCTCCCTTTATTCCAAGCCCCGACGTATGCCCAAACAGTGGTTTATCCCCACATATGAGGTATCAGCGTACTCGGGAAAAATTGCACAACAACTTTGGGGGTTCTAATTTCTCCTGTTAACATTGGGAAAAAAAATTGGGGACTAAAAATTATTTTTGTGGAAAAAAAATGATTTTATATTTTCACGGCTCTGCGTTATAAACTTCTGTGAAGGACTTGGAGATTCAAAGTGCTTATCACACATCTATAGGAGTTCCTTGGGGGATCTAGTTTCCAAAATGGGGTCACTTGTGGGGAGTTTCTATTGTTTAGGCACATCAGGGACTCTGCAAACGTAACATGACGCCCGAAGACCATTCCATCAAGTGGGCATTTCAAAACGTCACTACTTCCCATCCGAGCCCCGACGTGTGCCCATACAGTAGTTTTCTCCCACATATGGGATATCAGCATACTCAGGACAAATTGGACAACAACTTTTGGGGTCTAATTTCTCATGTTACCCTTGGGAAAATAAAAAAATTGGGGACTAAAAGATCCTGATTGTGGAAAAAATATGATTTTTTTATTTTCATGCCCGGGCGTTATAAACTTCTGTGTAGCCCTTGGGGGTTCAAAGTGCTCACCACACATCTAGATAAGTTCTTTGCGGGGTCTAGTTTCCTAAATGGGGTCACTTGTGGGGAGTTTCTACTGTTTAGGCACATCAGGGGCTCTGCAAACGTAACAAGATGCCCGCAGACCATTCCATCAAGTCGGCATTTCAAAGCGTCACCACATCCCTTCCGAGCCCTGACGTGTGCCCAAACAGTGGTTCCCCCCCACATATGGGGTACTAGCGTACTCAGGACAAACTGGACAACAACTTTTGGGGTCCAATTTCTCCTGTAACCATTGTGAAAATAAAAAATAGTGGGCTAAAAAATCATTTTTTGAGAAAAAAAATGATTTTTTATTTTCACGGCTCTGCGTTATAAACTTCTGTGAAGCACCTGGGGTTCAAAGTTCTCACTATGCATCTAGATAAGTTCCTTAGGGCGTCTAGTTTCCAAAATGGGGTCACTTGTGGGGGAGCTCCAATGTTTAGGCACACAGGGACTCTCCAAATACGACATGGCAATCGCTAAATATTCCAGCATATTTTCCATTCAAAAAGTCAAATGGCGCTCCTTCCCTTCTGAGCCCTGCCGTGCGCCCAAACAGTGGTTTATGACCACATATGAGGTATCTATGTACTCAGGAGAAATTGCCCAACAAATTTTAGGATCCAATTTATACTGTTGCCCATGTGAAAGTGAAAAAAACTGAGGCTAAAAGAAAATTTTTGTGAAAAAAAAGTACTTCCTTTTTTTTACGGATCAATTTGTGAAGCACCTGGAGGTTCAAAGTGCTCACTATGCATCTACATAAGTTCCTTAGGGGGTCTAGTTTCCAAAATGGGGTCACTTGTGGGGGAGCTCCAATGTTTAGGCACACAGGGACTCTCCAAATGCGACATGGCAACCGCTAAATATTCCAGCATATTTTCCATTCAAAAAGTCAAATGGCGCTCCTTCCCTTCTGAGCCCTGCCGTGCGCCCAAACAGTGGTTTATGACCACATATGAGGTATCTGTGTACTCAGGAGAAATTGCCCAACAAATTTTAGGATCCAATTTATACTGTTGCCCATGTGAAAATGAAAAAACTGAGGCTAAAAGAAAATTTTTGTGAAAAAAAAGTACTTTCTTTTTTTTACGGATCAATTTGTGAAGCAACTGGGGATTCAAAGAGCTCACTATGCATCTAGATAAGTTCCTTAGGGGGTCTAGTTTCCAAAATGGGGTCACTTGTGGGGGAGCTCCAATGTTTAGGCACACAGGGACTCTCCAAATGCGACATGGCAACCGCTAAATATTCCAGCATATTTTCTATTCAAAAAGTCAAATGGCGCTCCTTCCCTTCTGAGCCCTGCCGTGCGCCCAAACAGTGGTTTATGACCACATATGAGGTATCTGTGTACTCAGGAGAAATTGCCCAACAAATTTTAGGATCCAGTTTATACTGTTGCCCATGTGAAAATGAAAAAACTGAGGCTAAAAGAAAATTTTTGTGAAAAAAAAGTACTTTCTTTTATTTACAGATCAATTTGTGAAGCACCTTGGGGTTCAAAGTGATCACTATGCATCTAGATAAGTTCCTTAGGAGGTCTAGTTTCCAAAATGGGGTCACTTGTGGGGGAGCTCCAATGTTTAGGCACACAGGGACTCTCCAAATGTGACATGGCAACCGCTAAATATTCCAGCATATTTTCTATTCAAAAAGTCAAATGGCGCTCCTTCCCTTCTGAGCCCTGCTGTGCGCCCATACAGTGGTTTATGACCACATATGAGGTATTTGTGTACTCAGGAGAAATTGCCCAACAAATTTTAGGATCCATTTTATCCTGATGCCCATGTAAAAATGAAAAAATTGATGCTTAAAGAAAATTTTTGTTGGAAAAATTAAAATGTCCATTTTTTCCTTCCACGTTGCTTTAGTTCCTGTGAAGCACCTGAAGGGTTAATAATCTTCTTGAATGTAGTTTTGAGTAGCTTGAGGGGTGCAGTTTTTATAAAGGTGTCACTTTTGGGTATTTTCTGCCATATAGACCCCTCAAAGTGACTTCAAATGTGAGGTGGTCCCTAAAAAAAATGGTTTTGTAAATTTTGATGTAAAAAGGAGAAATCGCTGGTCAACTTTTAACCCTTATAACTTCCTAACAAAAAAAAATGTTGTTCCCAAAATTGTGCTGATGTAAAGTAGACATGTGGGAAATGTTATTTATTAACTATTTTGTGCCACATAACTCTCTGGTTTAACAGAAAAAAATTAAAAATTTGAAAATTACAAAATTTTCAGAATTTTCGCCAAATTTCCATTTTTTTCACAAATAAACGCAAAAATTATCGACCTTAATTTACCACTAACATGAAGCCCAATATGTCACGAAAAAACAATCTCAGAATCGCTAGGATCCGTTGAAGCGTTCCTGAGTTATTACCTCATAAAGGGACACTGGTCAGAATTGCAAAAAATGGCAAGGTCTTTAAGGTCAAAATAGGCTGGGTCATGAAGGGGTTAACAGTGTTCGCTACACTATGACAAATAATTTTCCACTGGCATATTTGGATCTTATTGTTAATATGTATGGGTGAAGATTAAGAAGCTTGTGCCAAGGGTGTGTTTATAGTTACGGACGGTGCACTCCTCTTTAATATTAAAAACATATTGTAAAAAAGAGTGCAAAGAGGAGAAGAGGTGGAAGTTTGGATGGGGTAGGGTAGGAAAAACTTCAGTAGGGTAAAAAAGGGAAAAGGGTAAGGGAACAGAAGGAATAAACACAAATGTGAAGACAGGAGATGAAAGTTCAAGCATACATTGTATTACTAACTTGTGAGTAACAATTATTACAATATTGTAGTAATTTATTAGAATAACCTGTATTATAGATTAGAAAAAGAGGCATGTTAGTAAAAAGAAGCAAAAGGCAAAAATCTACTAAGTTGCTGTATGCAGTGCTGTTGTCAGGGTTGAAATACATCTACTCTGACTGTATGGGAAAATGTTGGGCTTTGAGTTTCTATTAACATAGTGGACTTAAATTTAAACCATGAACATGCATATTGTCATATTGTTATCAATTAGATAGAGCTGTATAACCAATAGTGAATATTTGGTACACTGTCTAGAAAAAATAAAAAGTCAAGTTTGCAACTCTGTTCCTCACTCTTCTTTAACTCCTGACTAGTGTTGAGCATTCCGATACCGCAAGTATCGGGTATCGGCCGATATTCGCTGTATCGGAATTCCGATACTTAGTTCCGATATTTTTCATATATCGTATACCGGAATCGGAAGTTCCCATAATTCTTTGAGAGGCACTGTGATTTTAGTCAGCCAATGAGGAATCCTACGAAGTGTGGGCACATCCTGTACTGCTGCTTTCATGTTAACTAATGGCATGGCTGTGATTGGCTGCTGAAATGATGTCAGAATGCACTATAAAAGGCGCCGCCTCCATTTTAGCGTCACTGTGCTGTGAACTCAGTTAGGGACAGAACGCTGCTCTGCTGACTCTGAGGGACAGTTAGAGATTGCGATTTTGTGTACTGTGCTTTAGGCAGGCTATTTTACCAACCGCTGTGTAAAGCTTCCTTTTGCCTTGCAGTGTTGTTTTAACAGCTCTGTGCAAGGTGTGTGTGTGAGAGTGCAGGTGATGCTGCAGTTTGCTCTGCATCCACCGCTGTTTGTAGGCATCTGCACGTGTCACTCACTGACTCTTTTTTATTTTATTTTGTGGAATTGGTGCAGCTGCATTCAATAGAAATTAACAGTGATCTATTAGTGTGACGCGCTTCCATCCGTATACAATACATTGGTTGCAAACACTATAGAAGTACAGAAATGAGCCTTTCACAGATAGTGAACAGTTGTGTGCAGTGTTCACTGTAGTCTGTGAGCTTTTCATTTTTTGAGTGCAGATTACGCTCCAGTTAGTTCTTCAACCACTGCTGGTTGTAGTCTGCTGAGCGTGTGTCACTGCCTCATCCTTCACATTTTTCTCAAATTGGTGCTGCTCCATTATATTTGAAAAAAATCTAATCTATTAGTGTGACGCGCTTCCATCCGTATACAATACATTGGTTGCAAACACTATAGAAGTACAGAAAGGAGCCTTTCACAGATAGTGAACAGTTGTGTGCAGTGTTCACTGTAGTCTGTGAGCTTTTCATTTTTTGAGTGCCGATTACGCTCCAGTTAGTTCTTCAACCACTGCTGGTTGTAGTCTGCTGAGCGTGTGTCACTGCCTCATCCTTCACATTTTTCTCAAATTGGTGCTGCTCCATTATATTTGAAAAAAATCTAATCTATTAGTGTGACGCGCTTCCATCCGTATACAATACATTGGTTGCAAACACTATAAAAGTACAGAAAGGAGCCTTTCACAGATAGTGAACATTGTGTGCAGTTTTTCACTGTAGTTTGTGAGCTTTCATTTTTTAGTGCGATTACGCTCCAGTTAGTTCTTCAACCACTGCTGGTTGTAGTCTGCTGAGCGTTGTGCACTGCCTCATCCTTCACATTTTTCTCAAATTGGTGGCTGCTCCATTATATTTGAAAAAAATCTATCTATTAGTGTGACGCGCTTCCATCCGTATACAATACATTGGTTGCAAACACTATAGAAGTACAGAAAGGAGCCTTTCACAGATAGTGAACAGTTGTGTGCAGTGTTCACTGTAGTCTGTGAGCTTTTCATTTTTTGAGTGCCGATTACGCTCCAGTTAGTTCTTCAACCACTGCTGGTTGTAGTCTGCTGAGCGTGTGTCACTGCCTCATCCTTCACATTTTTCTCAAATTGGTGCTGCTCCATTATATTTGAAAAAATCTAATCTATTAGTGTGACGCGCTTCCATCCGTATACAATACATTGGTTGCAAACACTATAGAAGTACAGAAAGGAGCCTTTCACAGATAGTGAACAGTTGTGTGCAGTGTTCACTGTAGTCTGTGAGCTTTTCATTTTTTGAGTGCCGATTACGCTCCAGTTAGTTCTTCAACCACTGCTGGCTGTAGTCTGCTGAGCGTGTGTCACTGCCTCATCCTTCACATTTTTCTCAAATTGGTGCTGCTCCATTATATTTGAAAAATATCTAATCTATTAGTGTGACGCGCTTCCATCCGTATACAATACATTGGTTGCAAACACTATAGAAGTACAGAAAGGAGCCTTTCACAGATAGTGAACAGTTGTGTGCAGTGTTCACTGTAGTCTGTGAGCTTTTCATTTTTTAGTGCCGATTACGCTCCAGTTAGTTCTTCAACCACTGCTGGTTGTAGTCTGCTGAGCGTGTGTCACTGCCTCATCCTTCACATTTTTCTCAAATTGGTGCTGCTCCATTATATTTGAAAAAAATCTAATCTATTAGTGTGACGCGCTTCCATCCGTATACAATACATTGGTTGCAAACACTATAGAAGTACAGAAAGGAGCCTTTCACAGATAGTGAACAGTTGTGTGCAGTGTTCACTGTAGTCTGTGAGCTTTTCATTTTTTGAGTGCCGATTACGCTCCAGTTAGTTCTTCAACCACTGCTGGTTGTAGTCTGCTGAGCGTGTGTCACTGCCTCATCCTTCACATTTTTCTCAATTGGTGCTGCTCCATTATATTTGAAAAAAATCTAATCTATTAGTGTGACGCGCTTCCATCCGTATACAATACATTGGTTGCAAACACTATAGAAGTACAGAAAGGAGCCTTTCACAGATAGTGAACAGTTGTGTGCAGTGTTCACTGTAGTCTGTGAGCTTTTCATTTTTGAGTGCCGATTACGCTCCAGTTAGTTCTTCAACCACTGCTGGCTGTAGTCTGCTGAGCGTGTGTCACTGCCTCATCCTTCACATTTTTCTCAAATTGGTGCTGCTCCATTATATTTGAAAAATATCTAATCTATTAGTGTGACGCGCTTCCATCCGTATACAATACATTGGTTGCAAACACTATAGAAGTACAGAAAGGAGCCTTTCACAGATAGTGAACAGTTGTGTGCAGTGTTCACTGTAGTCTGTGAGCTTTTCATTTTTTGAGTGCCGATTACGCTCCAGTTAGTTCTTCAACCACTGCTGGCTGTAGTCTGCTGAGCGTGTGTCACTGCCTCATCCTTCACATTTTTCTCAAATTGGTGCTGCCCATTATATTTGAAAAATATCTAATCTATTAGTGTGACGCGCTTCCATCCGTATACAAAACATTGGTTGCAAACACTATAGAAGTACAGAAAGGAGCCTTTCACAGATAGTGAACAGTTGTGTGCAGTGTTCACTGTAGTCTGTGAGCTTTTCATTTTTTGAGTGCGATTACGCTCCAGTTAGTTCTTCAACCACTGCTGGTTGTAGTCTGCTGAGCGTGTGTCACTGCCTCATCCTTCACATTTTTCTCAAATTGGTGCTGCTCCATTATATTTGAAAAAAATCTAATCTATTAGTGTGACGCGCTTCCATCCGTATACAATACATTGGTTGCAAACACTATAGAAGTACAGAAAGGAGCCTTTCACAGATAGTGAACAGTTGTGTGCAGTGTTCACTGTAGTCTGTGAGCTTTTCATTTTTTGAGTGCCGATTACGCTCCAGTTAGTTCTTCAACCACTGCTGGTTGTAGTCTGCTGAGCGTGTGTCACTGCCTCATCCTTCACATTTTTCTCAAATTGGTGCTGCTCCATTGTATTTGAAAAAAATCTAATCTATTAGTGTGACGCGCTTCCATCCGTATACAATACATTGGTTGCAAACACTATAGAAGTACACAAAGGGGCCTTTCACAGCTACTGAACAGTTGTCTGCAGTGTTCACTGCAGTCTCTGAGGAATAACCACACTTAGGCCTTATAACTTTTCTGACTTTCTTTATCAATCTCCAAGATGAAGAAGGCAGGGAGTAAGGCACGTGGTCGTGGCCGTGGAGTTTCAGCAGGGAGAGGACGTGGGGATTCTGTGGCTGCTGCCGCACCCAGTGACACAGCATCCACCAGTTTTCCCCGTGAGCGTTCCTTTATGCGCACTTTTGTAGGAGCTCGGCGTACCCCCCTGCTGCGGGAAGAACAAATTGAAGCCGTTGTTGGTTGGATGGCAGCCAATGCATCGAATTCAATTGCTTACACCTCCTCTCAGGACCACAGCACTGTTGAACAACCATCTGTCTCTTCACCGCCTGCCAAATTGCCCAGGCATTCAGAGAGCTCTGTAAAGGAGCCAGCTGAGTCTCTGCTTCTGTTCTCAGAATCTGTTGGCTTGCAAACAGGGGCCCAGCCAAGCAGCATTCTGGAATGTGAAGAAGAGGCAGTATGCAGTGATGCGCAACAGCAGTGTCTCTCTGAATGTGAAGAGGCGGGTGAGCCAGTGCCGATGGTCAGCACACCGCAGAACGCATCTGATGATGATGAGACTCAGGTGCCAGTTTCTGTTGAGCATGGTGCTGGCCAGACCACCCAACAGCAGCAGGTGTTGGAAGAGGGTAGTGGAGATGATGAGGTCCAAGACCCAACATGGCGTGAGGAACAAGAAGGTGGTGGTAGCAGCTCTGAGGAAGAGATTGCCCCAACGGTCCAAACAGTAGGGAGAGGTAGGCTGCAGATTCGGTTGCCTGTAGCCTCCAGTTTGGCACCCGTTCATAGCAGTTCTCTTCCAACAGCCAAAACGGGCGCTCCCAGGACTTGCACTGCGTGGTCCTTTTTTGACACACTTGCAGATGATATTTGCTATGTCAAATGCAAGCTGTGTAATCAAAAAGTAAAAAGAGGTAAAAGTGTCAGTAACCTTAATACCACAAATATGTGGAAACATGTGCGGTCAAAGCACGTGGTTCAGTTACAAAGACACACTGGAGATGTAGGCCAACCTACAGCAGCACCTACATCTTCAGCTCGTGTTGGAGCCTCTTCCTCCAGCTCACACACAGCTGGTTCGGCTTCCTCACAGGATCGCCATGGAAGAACCTCTGTCACTGTTGTCCAGAGACCCAGTGTTATTCCACCCACAGCTGCAAGTTCCCTGTCATCCTCACACTCCCAGGCCACAAAACAGCCATCGGTAGCACAGGCATGGGATAAAAGACGGCCATACTCGGCAAACCATCCACGAGCACAGGCTCTGAATGCTGGCATTGCAAAACTCCTGTCCCTTGAAATGCTGTCATTCAGGCTGGTGAAGACTGACAGTTTCCGTAACTTAATGGCATTGGCAGTCCCACAATACAATGTGCCCAGCCGATTTTATTTCAGCAGGCAAGCCGTCCCTGGTCTGCAAAAGCATGTTGAGGGAAAAATTAAACATGCGCTACTAAACGCCGTCAGTAGCAAGGTCCCACCTGACCACCGATGCGTGGACCAGTACCCATGGCCAGGGACGATACCTTTCCCTCACTGCCTATTGGGTCAATGTTGTGGAGCCGGGTACAGATCTTGCGAGTGGCGCTGTACGTGTTCTGCCAACTCCAAGGATTGCAGGAATCCAGTCTGTCCACATTGACTCCTCCTCCTACTCCAGTTCCTCAGAATCATCGCTGCAGGAGCCGTCACGGTCTACCTCCACATGGACCCGTGAACGCTTACCTGTTGCGACCGATATGAGCACAGCCGTGGCCAAACGTCAACAGGCCGTCCTGAAATTAATTCCCATGGGGAATCGAAGCCACACAGCGCAGGAGCTCTGGAATGCCATCAAGCAGGAGAGCGACGTGTGGTTTTTGCCAGCGAATCTCCAGCCAGGCTTGGTAGTGTGTGACAATGGCAAAATCTGGTGGCAGCTCTGGGCCTTGGCAACCTCACTCACATACCATGTCTGGCACATGTGCTCAACTTGGTCGTGCAGAGTTTTTTGAGGGACTATCCGGATCTTGATGCACTGCTGCACAAGGTCCGCCTAGAGTGCGCTCACTTGCGACGTTCCAGCATGGCCAGATCGCGCATTGCAGCTCTGCAACACAGATTTCGCCTTCCTGAACATCACATCATATGTGACGTACCCAGCAGGTGGAATTCCACGTTACATATGTTGGAGCGGTTGTGTGAGCAGCAGCCAGCAGTAATGGAGTATCAGCTGCATCAGGCGCAATCAACTCGCAATTTGCGCCGTTCACACTTCACCACTACTGAGTGGGCCCCTATGAAGGACATCTGCCACGTTTTGCGTGCGTTTGATGAGTCAACGCGGATGGCGAGTGCAGATGATGCACTAGTCAGCCTGACTGTCCCCCTTATCTGCCTGCTTCAAAAAACACTGCAAGCACTAAGGGATGAGGTTTTGGAAGAGGTGGAGGATGAGGAGTCACAAATTCCATCACCTTCTGGATAGTCAGCGCAAAGTGGTTCCTCACAAAGGCTGGGCAGGGCTCACTTTGTGAGGAGGATGAGGAGGAGTCAATGGAGGAGGAAGACATCGCTCCAGAGGGAGGTACACATCGCTCCAGAGGGAGGTACACAACGCTCTAGTCAGTATGTAGAGCGAGGGTGGGGTGATGCAGAGCAGGCAGAGATGACGCCTCTTGCAGGGGACAGCATTTCTTGGCCAGTTGGGAGTCTGCAGCACATGGTTGATTTCATGCTGCAGTGCCTGAGAAACGACCGCCGCATCGCCCACATTTTCACCACGTCTGATTATTGGGTGTACACCCTCCTAGACCCTCGCTACCGGGACAACTTACAAAGCCTCATCACACCGTTGAACCGGGAGCGTAAAATGCGGGAGTACCAAGACACACTGGTGCAATCCATAATGTTCTCCATTCCAGCCCAGAGCACTGCTGCTGCTACTGCTTTACAAAGCAGCTCTGTGCGTCGAGGCAGTGGAGACAGCTCTGCAACAAGAGGGAGCACAAGCAGCGCCTCTGCACAGGGCAAGACCAGTATGTTCCAAATGTGGCGAAGTTTTGTGGCAGTGCCACAAATGTCTACACCATCCGAGACGGCTCCAGTCAGCAGGAGGCAACGTTTCCGTAAGATGGTGACAGACTACATGTCTTTCCCTCTCAGTGTACTCCCAGATGGCTCTTCCCCATTCAAGTTTTGGGTCTCTAAGCTGGATACATGGCCAGAGCTTAGCCAGTATGCATTGGAGGTGCTGGCTTGCCCTGCTGCCAGTGTATTATCGGAGCGCGTCTTTAGTGCTGCAGGTGGTGTACTAACAGACCGTCGCATGCGACTATCCTCCGATAATGTAGACCGGCTTACTTTTCTGAAAATGAACAAGGCATGGATCTCGCCAGAATTTGTCTGTCCGTTTTCAGATTAAATAACTGGTTTGCAACGTTATCCATGTCTCCTGTTATGTTCATCTTTCTACCACCTGAACTCTACTCCCTGGGCTACAACACTGCCAGTTGCTGCTCAGAAGTGTCGTGTCCACAGACCAATACACAAGCTATAGTGTTAGTGGGGTTCAGTAACGCCAGCTGTTCCCCTGCTGTGTGGCCGGCAAGAAGTCTCCTGTTCCCTACACATGCACCGAAAAACCCATGTGGAACATGCTCCAAATAGGGAAGAGCCGTCACCCTGATTGTTATGCTTAAAACAGGAAATTGTGAAGTTTTCCAGGCCTAGAATGATAAATTTTTATAACAAATATGGATAAATAATAATTTGTCATCACAGCGCATATCTGCACATGTCTATTAGAAATTTTAACAAAAACTAAAACATAGTGTTCACTTTTTGAAATTAATGCATAAAAGTACATTTCATACTTATCAATTAATGCTTTTTAAGGAACTTTATCTGTACCTGTAAGATAATGCAGTCAATGGATGTACGAATCATAAAATCCTCATCATCATCATCACGAGTTTTATTTATGACAGACATTATAAAATACACATACTGATGCCAACTGTAACTTCACACACCATATATGAAATGGCCAGCATCTAAACCTGGTAATAATGTGCAATAATAAATTATTACATCTAGAAAGTGCATCATGCATACTGATACCTGCAAGTGCTGTTGAAACAAGCACAACAGATATAAATTAATAATGGTATATAGATATCACAGTGCATAGTTACTCATGGACAATGTCGATGTAATACTGTACCTCAATAAAGTCAAAGTCAGCGTCAACCATTATGCTTGTTAGTCTTGTAGATTGTTAAAGAGGGAACGTGCTTTTTTTGTTGGTCATAAGTGGAGTATTAGACAGTAAATGATTACTGCTGTCGTATTTTTGGCGTCCCTAGGGCACAATAACGCTGCATAACGTCACATTTTATCGAGTCATCTAATTGACACACGCTACCCTACCCTACGCGTGACAGTAGGAAGGTAGTGTTGACGGATAAAGCCTTGTGCAACCAGACATGCTTTTACCCTCTTCAACACTGTACAAGCAAAAAATGCAAGATTGCAGCCACAGACTTTATTGACGTACAGTATAACATCGCCATTACCCATCAGAGGCTGTCCACTGTCTGATACAGACATAGAATATACCTTTGCTATCCGTAGCCTTTGTTTCACCTACGCTTGCAGCACACACTTACATTGTGACAATGCATAATGTTTTTTTAAATGGTTATTTTTTATCGTACATTATTGCGTCATCACATTGATGAGTCCATGCTGGACATGTCATACATGCTGTACAAAGTAACGATTTTATTAACTTAAATAATTGAAATGTCTGTGACTGTCACATATAAATTGCAATGATGATGATGAGTGACTATTACAAAATCCATTGTCTTCACTATGTTATGGTCTAACATAGCGTTCCTTAAGCATTATTCATAAATACAAAAATGGACTTTTATTCTTAAATTTACAACACTATATTTTGTAACCAATTTTTTGGGTGGTGTGTTGTTCCATTTCTTGTTGGCATGTGCATATATGCGTTTATATTTGCAGGGTCTTTATTTTTATTCTTGAAGTTAGGAAACATGTGTATCTTCGTACCGTGTTAGCCAGTAGATAGACAAATATTTAGACTTGAGAGTCCGCAGTGGTTGATACCTTTTAATGGATAACTGAAAAGATGGTAACAAATTGCAAGCTTTCGAGGCTACTCACGTCTCTTCATCAGGCAAAGACTAAAACAAAAAATGAAGCATCACATATTTCTATACACAACAGGACACAGGAATAGTGCAATAGGTAAGACAAGTAAGTCACGTGTAGCAGAACTGTCATTATCACAGAGGGATGAACATAAATATTGGAACAGTTCCTAGATAAGGATATGCAAATTGCCTCTTCAAACAAAGAGGACTAGATAAGGATAGAAAGTTTTATTGCCCTCTGATTGGGGTCTGGTTTTCTGTTTTCATGCCCCTGGAAGGGCAGAGACGCAGATTCCTTAATTGATATAGAATGACATAAATCCGTGTGATCTATTCATTCCATCACTAAGAGTGTCAAAGGTCATGATGAGCTTATATTCTGAAACCTTTGTATCTTTCTCATATTTGAAGTTATATTTTAATACCAGTAATTCCATATCCATCATGCTATGACCGGGCATACAAAAGTGTTTTGCCACAGGTAAATCCATTATTTTTTCTCTTATTGTGTGGCGCTGATAATTCATCCTTGTTCTCATTTTTTGGCCGGTCTCCCCTCACTTGTCCCTCCCTCACTTGTCTTACCTATTCCTGTGTCCTGTTGTGTGTAGAAATATGTGATTCTTCATTTTTTGTTTTAGTCTTAGCCTGATGAAGAGACCTGAGTAGTCTCGAAAGCTTGGAATTTGTTACCATCTTTTCAGTTAGCCATTAAACGGTATCAACCACTGAGGACTCTCAAGTCTAAATATTTTTCTATTCTTGGAATTGAAATTCATCATTTTATTGTACTAGTAAAACTTCATTTATTCTTGTTTGAAGTACATACATTTGCAATGGCCACGTAACAAGGCAATAACTCAATATTTTATGCCTACACCCTCCTTAACCCTGGGCTTCAACACCGCCAGTTGCTGCTCAGAAGTGTTAGATGCACAAATGAAAACAATCGCTGATGTGTTTGTGGGGTTCAGTAACGCCTGCTGTTCCCCTGCTGTGTGTCTGGCAAAAATTACTGCTGCTAACTACAACTTCAACTTCAAACATCTCATACAAGGCCTCTGCCTACACCCTCCTTGACCCTGGGCTTCAACACCGCCAGTTGCTGCTCAGAAGTGTTAGATGCACAGATGAAAACAATCGCTGATGTGTTTGTGGGGTTCAGTAACGCCTGCTGTTCCTCTGCTGTGTGTCTGGCAAAAATTACTGCTAGCTACCTACACATGGTGAAAAAAGCATGACATGTCAAAGTGTCTAGTGCTACACATAGATATGAGGCTACACCCTGATTTCTAAGCTGTAAACATTTGAAACGTCAGCTTTAAAACCATGAAATGATTAGTCTTTGTCACAAATCTGTAACAAAATAATTGTGACATATTATTTCAGATATGCACATGTCGAAAACAAATGCTAACACAAAAGCCTACTTATGCTATAGGATACTGATGGTCAACCTTGTCACTCCATAGCTTAGCCAAATCCAACTCACATCATGACTCAAATGCTGCAATGTTGGAAGTGCATAATGTGGGTTGAACTTTGACAACAGCTGCAGTGCGAAGGTTAGACTTCAGTGTTCTTGGCTTTTAAATAAAAGCCTACAAGTAAATATAATAATCCAATGTTGATTAAGGGACGTGATGTACACCTGTAATATTGTGCAAACAATGCATGTAGGAATAGTTCTCTTCAACATTACTTATATTTGTGTCATTTTAAAAAATACATATTTAATTAGAAAGTTAACAGCCCATATCATAAAGGTCCTTCATGTAAACATGATAATCGCTAACAAAAATCATGCATTACCTTGTTGAAGTCAATAGTGCATAGTCACAATAGCAAAATATATACCTGTAAGTGGTGCTGAAAGAACCACAACTGATAGAATAGGTGAATGATATCTATTTATCAGACTGAATAGCGACACCTGTACAATGTCGATATAATACTGTACCTTAACAAAACAGCTGTGTCACACCTCACACGCGTTTTTCTTGTAGCTTTTTATGTAATAGGGCACATGCGTGTATGTTTCATCATAGGTGCATGTTTACTGAGTAAAGCAGTCATGACAACGCCTTTGTGTTGTCGGTACGCTTGCGATGATGAACGATGCGCACCGTGAATGTTAGTCTGCGTCATAAGACGCACAGACGCTCCAATACCCAACGCGTCACAGCAGGAAGCCAGTCTGTGCGTCCAAACAAAGGCGCAACCATACATGCACGTAACCTTTTATAAAGCTATATAAAAAAAAGGATGTAGTAGTAACGCACACTTTATTGAGGTACAGTATTACATCGCCATTCAACATCTGTGGCTATGCAGTCTCATCTATATATACCTTATCTATCCGTTGTCATGCTTGCAAGTCCACAGTCAGGCATAAATAGCTGTTTTGACTATGCACTATGCACTTTTTAAAGTTTTTGTTTGTTAATATAAATGATTGGCACATATTATCAGTATTACATGATGGAAATTTTAGATATTTTTAAAAACTTTTTAGTGATATTATTCACCAAATGTAAACTTTTATGAATGTCAAAGATAACTTGTAATGCTGATTATGTTTTTAAGTCAGCCATTCATTGTCTACACAATAGAAATGGTGTACATACTGTTACTTAGCCATCATTAATGGATTCTGATATGTACTTGTATGCTTTTATTTTAAACCGTACAGCAGATTATTTAACCTATTTTAATTGTGGTTTGCATTGCTTTTCAACATGTTAATGTATGCGTTTATGTTTGTAAATTATTAATTTACATATATTTTTTTAAGTAAAATCATCATCTTATGGTACTAAAGGTTATATTTCTCTTGTTTGGAGTATAGACATTTTTAATTGACACGTAACAAGGAAAATACTTGATCTAGTATTTAAACATCCTCCTTGACCCTGGGCTACAACACCGCCAGTTGTTGCTCGGAAGTGCTGTTAGCACAGTGAACACTTGCTCCTGTGTTATTGGGGTTCAGTAATGTCAGCTGTTCCCCTGCTGTGTGTACGGCAAACAGTCCTGCTGCCTCCACCCTGTTGTCTTCTCATCCCTGGGCTACAACACCGCCAGTTGTTGCTCGGAAGTGCTGTTAGCACAGTGAACACTTGCTCCTGTGTTATTGGGGTTCAGTAATGTCAGCTGTTCCCCTGCTGTGTGTACGGCAAACAGTCCTGCTGCCTCCACCCTGTTGTCTTCTCATCCCTGGGCTACAACACCGCCAGTTGTTGCTCGGAAGTGCTGTTAGCACAGTGAACACTTGCTCCTGTGTTACTGGGGTTCAGTAATGTCAGCTGTTCCCCTGCTGTGTGAACGGCAAAAAGTCCTGCTGCCTCCACCCTGTTCTCTTCTCATCCCTGGGCTCCAACACCGACAGTTGTTGCTCGGAAGTGTCATTGGCACGGGTACTCACTCCTGCCCAGACTGGTTACAGCACGCCATCTGTTTCCTGTCAGTGTAAACGTCACTTAGCCTCCAATAAGTTGTCCTGTCGTGTTGCGGTCGGGTTAGCCGACTCTATGGTGACTGGAGTTTAGGTGCTTCCTATGTGTGCTGCGGGATATGCAAATAAAGGCTGTTTCCGTTGTGACAATAGGACAATCACCCACTGTAGTACTGTGGGATTCGGTAACTGCGGCCGGCTCGCGGCCTGTCAACTTAAATTTCCATGGGTACCTTCTGCTACCCGTCCGGGTTCCAGTACCGTCAGCTGGTTCTCCGCAGTGCCTTTGGCCTAGGTGCCTCCATCTCGGTATCCGAGTTCCAGCAACGTCTGCTGGTCCTTGGTAGTGCTTTGGAGCACAGGTACCTCCTGCTTAGTAACCGTGTCTCAGTAACGTCAGCTGGTCCTCGGTTGTGCCATTGGCTCTTTTCCTTCTGCTGCCCTCCGGGTTCCAGCACAGTCAGCTGGTCCTCGTCACTTGCATTGGCTCTTGTACCTTCTGCTACCCGTCCGGGTTCCAGTACCATCAGCTGGTTCTCCTCAGTGCCTTTGGCCTAGGTGCCTCCATCTCGGTATCCGAGTTCCAGCAACGTCTGCTGGTCCTTGGTAGTGCTTTGGAGCACAGGTACCTCCTGCTTAGTAACCGTGTCCCAGTAACGTCAGCTGGTCCTCGGTTGTGCCATTGGCTCTTTTCCTTCTGCTGCCCCTCCGGGTTCCAGCACAGTCAGCTGGTCCTCGTTACTTGCATTGGCTCTTGTACCTTGTGCTACATTTACAAATTGAAGATTTTTTCAATGTTTTTTTGGGAAATCACTCTGGATCTCCAACAATGAAGATGACGACCCTGATGACCACCCCGAAGAAGATGACCACCACAAGGACGACGAGCATCAAGCCAACCAGCCTAAACACCATCACAAAGAAGAAATAAAAGATTACCAAACAGGACTAAGAAGGTTAAGACAAACTACAAGATACAGAACAAGAGACTTAAGAACAATAAGCAGAAGATCAAAAAGCAGAAGAACATGAAGTATAAGACCAAAATGAAGAGCAAAATACAGTTAGGTCCATAAATATTTGGACAGAGACAACATTTATCTAATTTTGGTTCTAGACATTACCACAATGAATTTGAAACAAAAGAAATCAGATGCAGTTGAAGTTCAGACTTTCAGCTTTCATTTGAGGGTATCCACATTAAAATTGGATGAAGGGTTTAGGAGTTTCAGCTCCTTAACATGTGCCACCCTGTTTTTAAAGGGACCAAAAGTAATTGGACAATTGACTCCAAGTCTATTTCATGGACAGGTGTGGGCAATCCCTTCATTATATCATTCTCAATTAAACAGATAAAAGGGCTGGTGTTGATTTGAGGTGTGGTGTTTGCATTTGGAAGGTTTAGCTGTGAAGGAAACATGCGGTCAAAGGAGCTCTCCATGCAGGTGAAACAAGCTATCCTTAAGCTGCAAAAAACAGAAAAAACCCATCCGAGAAATTGCTACAACTTTAGGAGTGGCAAAATCTACAGTTTGGTATATTCTGAGAAAGAAAGAAAGCACTGGTGAACTCATCAATGCAAAAAGACCTGGGCGCCCACGTAAGACAACAGTGGTGGATGATCGCAGAATACTCTCCATGGTGAAGAGAAACCCCTTCACAACAGCCAACCAAGTGAACAACACTCTCCAGGAGGTAGGCGTATCAATATCCAAATCTACCATAAAGAGAAGACTGCATGAAATTAAATACAGAGGGTTCACTGCACGGTGCAAGCCACTCATAAGAATCAAGAATAAAAAGGCTAGGCTGGACTTTGCTAAAAAACATCTAAAAAAGCCAGCACAGTTCTGGAAGAACATTCTTTGGACAGATGAAACCAAGATCAACCTCTACTAGAATGATGGAAAGAGAAAAGTATGGCGAAGGCGTGGTACAGCTCATGATCCAAAGCATACCACATCATCTGTAAAACATGGCGGAAGCAGTGTGATGGCTTGGGCATGCATGGCTGCCAGTGGCACTGGGTCACTAGTGTTTATTGATGATGTGACACAGGACAGAAACAGCCGAATGAATTCTGAGGTATTCAGAGCCATACTGTGTGCTCAGATCCAGCCAAATGCAGCCAAACTGATTGGTCGTCGTTTCATACTACAGATGGACAATGACCCAAAACATAAAGCCAAAGCAACCCAGGAGTTTATTAAAGCAAAGAAGTGGAATATTCTTGAATGGCCAAGTCAGTCACCTGATCTCAACCAATTGAACATGCATTTCACTTGTTAAAGACTAAACTTCAGACAGAAAGGCCCACAAACAAACAACAACTGAAAACCACCGCGGTGAAGGCCTGGCAGAGCATCAAAAAGAAGGAAACACAGTGTCTGGTGATGTCCATGAGTTCAAGACTTCAGGCAGTCATTGCTAACAAAAGGTTTTCAACCAAGTACTAGAAATGAACATTTTATTTACAATTATTTAATCTGTCCAATTACTTTTGGTCCCTTTAAAAACAGGGTGGCACATGTTAAGGAGCTGAAACTCCTAAACCCTTCATTCCAATTTTAATGTGGATACCCTCAAATGAAAGCTGAAAGTCTGAACTTCAACTGCATCTGATTTGTTTTGTTTCAAATTCATTGTGGTAATGTCTAGAACCAAAATTAGATAAATGTTGTCTCTGTCCAAATATTTATGGACCTAACTGTATATGCTCTAAATTATAAGCAGAAGAAGACTAAGCAGTGTATGGGGGTGAGTCCGTTCCTCCTCGTGGTGCCCCTGGAAAATGCCTGCTGCTGCAGGCTAAACTGAACACGGACAAATACTGTTGTAATTTAAATCTTTTGTGACAGCAAGAACGGAAGGATGAAAAATTCATACTTTGACAGATTACAAGTACAGGAATCTCTGTCCAAAATAAGAATATGATGAAGAAGATGAAGTAGAATATGAATAAGAATAATAGTTTAATAAGAAGAATATGAGTAATGTTAACAAAAA
>JARQOD010009999.1:0-29016 GCA_033576555.1 Oophaga sylvatica | reverse complement strand
GGTCAGAGTTCAGGGTCATTACTCCCTGCCTCCTGTTCCCATGACGCTGCTCCTGCCGCCTGATGTTGGATGGCGGCAGCTTGCTCCTCACCGGTTCCCTGCCTCCTCCGCCTCTACTGGTCCCTTCACCGCAAGATTAGTCCCAGCTTTCGCCTGTCCCGCACCTGCCGCTTTCAGGACCGCATTGGCGAAGGAACGCGGACAGCGACTGAAAGGGTGACCGAGGTCACCACACAAGTTACACCTAATCCTGCCACAGGTAGCAGCGAGATGGCCGAGGTCCCCACACAGTGCGCATTTCTGGGTGGTACACTGCGCACTAAAGTGTGTGGGACTGCCGCACCTGTGACAGACCTTAGGCTGCCCCTGGTAGAAAATCAAGATCCTGTCCCTCCCCAAAAAAGTTGAGGAAGGGATATGGGTAACAGTGTTTCCTGAAACCTTCAATTTCACCATGAAGGTCCAGGCCCCTGACCAGATACCATGGTCGTCGCGGGTCTTCTCTGGAATGCCGACGATGTCGCCATATCGACCAATCCAGGTTGAGATGTCTATACAGGAAAGTGACTCGTTACTGGTCAAAACGGTCACCTTCCTGACTGAGTTCTGGCGGGATATCGCGACAGGACATAAACCCTGCCATTCGGGGCAACCCCGAGTCAGCTCATGGCGAGACCAGAAAAGCTCAAGGCCCTCCGGTCTCACGAAGCTGACATCGAAGTAGGAGGTCCCATAGGGGTGGATCAAGGCGAAGATGTCATATGCCGCGAAGCCCATCCCCAGCAGGAGCTCAGCCACCTTCGACCGATCGGGACAGGCATCCTTGCTTACCCAGTGGAGACGGGCCACGTTCCTACGGTTACTCCTCTGCCCCGGTGTCGGCAGAGACCAGACAGTCTCTGCCCCTCTATCTCGGAAGGCGGAAAGACCGTGTCTCTCTATCCAGAAAGACAGATCAACCTCCCTCCCCTCTACAGTGATGGAGCTCTCCCCTTTCTTCAGGGCGTCCAGGAAGAGCTGTTGCAAGTCACCTTCCCCAGGGCCACCAGACAAGGGCGCACTACTACCCCCAGCAGTGACAGCTCCTGAATAGCTTGGGGCTGAAGCCCCTGCCACCGCTGGGGGGGCAGCGGGACCACTACCTACTTCCCCTCCACCAACACTAGTGCTGCTCTCCTCGTTCACTCCACCAATACTCCCATCATTCACTCCACCACAACTCCCATCATTTGCTGCACAGCTCCTTTCACTCCCCTTACCATTACCACTAACCTCTCCACCATTTGTTCCACCGTTCTCTGCACCTTCCACAGTCACATCCATTCCTTCCTCCCTTGTAACTGGAGTCTCTGCACTCACACCTGCTGGACCGGGGGATGGGTGTAGCACCACAGCCGCTTTAATTGGAACAGTGCTGCTGACTTTTGGACCACTGTGCCCCTTATTGTCAGCAGCCTGCCTTGAAGCCCCAGACTTTGGGGCCTTATTGTCTTTTTTTGCCGCTGGGGCACACTGCCCCCCTGTCACCGCAGTGCGCCCAGTATTCTTGGCAGTTTGGGTCTTCCGTTGTTGATTTTCCCCAGGAACATTTCTTACACGTGCATCCCCTGCCGCGCGCCTCTTCTCCTCGGTTGGGGCGCACTGCGCCCCTGTCACAACAGTGCGCCCCCCTTTTGCCGTAACACGCTCCTCGGCCCCGCCCCCCACGGCCCCGGCGTCTGCCGGCTTAGCCGCAGTGAGCGGGGATGGAGTCTGTCCACACCGTCCCCCTTTCGCAACGGTGTGGACATCCCCCCCACCCTCCTCGGCCCCGGTGATAACCGGCTTAGCCACAGAGGGCAGGGAGGGAAACTCCTCAGGGTCCCTTATGTCCGGCGCCGTGAGTACCTCCACAGCCTCGCCCCCTGCACTGTTCCCCGCACAGACGGCAGCATCGCCGGACGTCCTCCTCCTCTCCCCACCTTGTCTATGCCCCGGACCCACTGCAGAGCCAGTGCCTTTAGATTTGGTGGGGTTTACACAGGAGGTGGTAGGTGTAACATCAGACATCGGTACATATTGGTAACTCACCACCTCCCGTGCAGTCTCCTTCGCCTTCTTCCTCTTTTTCCTTGTTTCCTCCGCTGGCTCCTCTTCACCGAATGAGAACCTGGTCAGGTCCACCGGAGACTCCAGAGTTCTGATCTCCCTCAGTAAACCGCATTCCTCCTCTTCCTCCGCTGACACTCCGGCTTGTGGTGCCGGAGTCCCTTGCCGAGTCGGGAGGCCGCTTCCCTGTTGGCTTCGCTCCCGACTCATTCCAGCACTAGAGACTCCAGCCACGACTTCGTCCTCCTCCTCCTCGCTTAGGACGCCGGCTGGCGGCTCTCCTGAGGTGTTTAACCCCTTCATTTCTGAGAACCGCCGCTGGTTGTTAAACCTCTCCAGGAAGGGACCTGCGCTTTTCTCGATCCCCTCCCGGAGGAGCACTAACCGGACCACCTCATCTCTGATGGTTTTAAACCTCTGGGAGGTCTTCGGGTCTCTCCTTGTTGGAGGCACGGGTGTTTAGGATCCGTGCCTCCCGCAGATCCTCCTTCAGCCGGGTTAGTGCTTTGCCGGCGTCCTCGTACTCACGTAACATGGCGACCACGCGGGAGGAGAAGGATTTCGTGGACTCGCCGGAGGTCATCTCCCACCAGGATCTTCCTGGGCTCGTCTTCCTGGGGCCTGGGGTGCCCCTGTCTCCCTCTCTGGGCGGACGATGAGCCGTCTCAGGGTTGGAGTAGGTGGGATTGGTCTTCCTCACCCGTTCTGATCTCCTCACTCCCTCCTGGGCCGGTTGCTGCTGCTGCTCCCTGCTCCCCGCCGGCACAGACCGGGGAACAGAAGCCTGGGAAGCCATGCCGGCCTCCCAGGGAAGCCTGCCTCTCCCTGGGGAGAAGAGAGGCAGACTCTGGGCCTCCTCCTGGAAGAGCTGGAGCTCACGAAACAGGTGCTGCTCCCAGCAGGGTGGGACTGATTGTGGGCACCTGTCCTACAGTCTCCTCCCCAGTAATGGCTGATAACAGGGAGTAATAGATTGTAGTCTTCTGTCCTACAGTCTCCTCCCCAGTAATGGCTGATAACAGGGAGTAATAGATTGTAGTCCCCTGTCCTACAGTCTCCTCCCCAGTAATGGCTGATAACAGGGAGTAATAGATTGTAGTCCCCTGGCTGACACCGGAGGGGGATGGGTGTGTCATGGTGACCTGACACTCCTGGTTCCTGCGGGCCCCTGGGTGTCGTGGGCTCTGTGTGACGCTGCTGCCCTCTACTGCTTGGTCGCTGTCGTCGTTTTCACCGTCTCATGTTGTCTTTCAGAATATTCGCTCTAAGGTGGAGTTGACCGTGTCGGAGACCCCCGATGACCTCGGCCTCAGCTTCTCTGCCACTTGTCAGGACGGAGTGTCGTACCCCGGAGTCAAGAAGTGCGGAGAATTGATGATTGGTGACACAGTGAGCAGTGGGGTGATGGCGGGGGGCTCGGGGTGGTAGATATTAGCAATTGCTCCCACTGATACCAGCTTCTAGCTGCTGGGCCCCAGTGTCCTTCTGACATCACATGACCTTCTCCTCCAGTCAGTGGTCCATCTGGTGGCCCCCAGGCTTTGCGTTGCAGGAGACCTTCCCCCCTGCCCCACCGGGCTTTGCGCTGTGAGTAGTTATGCGTCTGTTCTCTTCCAGGTGTCCTTTGAGGTTTCGGCAGAGGCGCGCTCCTGCCCCCCGCCGGGGATTTCGGACTCCTTCACCATAAAGCCGGTGGGGTTTCGGGACGCTGTGGAGGTGGCGGTGACGTATGATTGTAGCTGCCGCTGCTCGCAGCGCGTGGAGAGCAACAGTGGGAAATGCAGCCGTAATGGCAACTACAGCTGCGGCATGTGCAACTGTGACGCCGGCTTCCTGGGAGCTCGGTGCGAGTGCGGGGAGGAGGACGACAGCAGCGACGAGTCACTGACCACCTGCCGGGAGTCGGACAGCCACACGGTGTGTAACGGCCGGGGGCGCTGCATCTGCGGCCTGTGCTCCTGCTACGAGAGTGAGTTTGGGCGCATCAGCGGCTCGTACTGCCAGTGCGATGACTTCTCCTGTGCCAGGTTCAAGGGCGTCTTATGCTCAGGTGAGTCCTGCACCGCGGTCTGTGCACGGTCGGTGTTGTGTTCTGTTACACACCTGCAGTAGCATGTAAAGGTGTGGGCACCCCTGGTCCAAATTACTGTTATTGTGAACAGTTCAGCAAGCTGACGATGAAATTATCTAAAAGGTCTAAAGTTACAGATGACCTTTCCATAGTATTTTAGGCAAAAAAAAAAATATTTTACATTTTAAACTACAAGAAGGAAAATATGCCAATGCAAAAGTTTTGGCACCCTTGGAGATTTGTGTGCTCAGATAATTTTGACCAAAGTGTCAGACCTTAATTAGCCTGTTAGGGTTATGACTTGGTCACTATCATCTTTAGGTAAGGCCCGGTGGTGAAAATTTACAGCTTTATTAAAACCTAGCCTCCTCTAACCTTGTGCCAAAAACCAGCAGCCATGGGGTCTTCTAAGCAGCTGCCGAGCAACCTGAGAATGGTGGAGGCCACAAAGCAGGAGAAGGCTATAAGAGAGCAAAGCTCCCACATGTTGTCATTTCCTCAGTTTGAAATGTAATTAAGAAATGACTGTTACCAGGAAAAGTGGAGGTCAAAACAAAGTATGGAAGACCAAGCAAATTTCAGTGAGAGCTGCTTGAAGAATTGCTATAGAGGCAAATCGGAACCCCTGTTTGACTGCATAATATCTTCAGAAAGATTTATCTGACCCTTGAGTTGTGGTACATTGTTCTACTGTTCAGAGACACCTGCACAAATATGGCCTTCATGGAAGAGTCATCAGAAGAAAACCTCTCCTGCATCCACTCCATAAAATTCATATTCACCTTCTCATTTAAAGATTTTTCTGTATTTTCATGACTATGAATTAACACATGTGGAATTATAGACTTAACAAAAAAGTGTGAAACAACTGAAATTATGTCTTATATTCTAGGTTCTTCACCTTTTGCTTTGATGACTGCTTTGCACACTCTTGGCATTCTCTTGATGAGCTTCAAGAGGTAGTCACCGGGAATGGTTTTCACTTCATGGGTGTGCCCTGTCAGGTTTAATAAGTGGGATTTCTGGCCTTATAAATGGGGTTGGGACCATCAGTTGTGTTGTGCAGAAGTCTGGTGGATACACAGCTGATAGTCCCACTGAATAGACTGTTAGAATGTGTATTATGGCAAGAAAAAAGCAGCTAAGAAAAACGAGTGGCCATCATTACTGTAAGAAATGAAGGTCAGTCAGTCCAAAAAATAGGGAAAACTTTGAAAGTGTCCCCAAGTGCAGTTGCAAAAACCATCAAGCGCTACAAAGAAACTGGCTCACATGAGGAGCGCCCCAGGAAAGGAAGACCAAGAGTCACCTCTGCTTCTGAGGATAAGTTTATCCGAGTCACCAGCCTCAGAAATCGCAGGTTTACAGCAGCTCAGATTAGAGACCAGGTCAATGCCACACAGAGTTCTAGCAGCAGACACATCTCTACAACAACTGTTAAGAGGAGACTTTGTGCAGCAGCCTTCATGGTAAAATAGCTGCTAGGAAACCACTGCTAAGGACAGGAAACAAGCAGAAGAGACTTGTTTGGGCTAAAGAACGCAAGGAATGGACATTAGACCAGTGGAAATCTGTGCTGTCTTCTGATGAGTAACTGAAAATATATAATAGGTACAGAAGGGCTTCAAAACCAAAATCATAGAATCATGCCCTATAGGCAATCCTTTATTGATAAAATACCTCAATGGGTAGCACCCAAACACAACCGTGATATAAAAAAAACAAAAAACAAAGTGTATTCCTAACTTAAAAACTAAGGGGATAGCCTAGAGTCCCTGATGTAGGTCTGGGCTGTCACCTGCCTAACAGCGGAGGTTGGCACCCTAGGGGGAAGCGTTGTGGCGCCCCCGCTCCACGATGGCTGACCCTAGGGTCCCTGTTAGGCCCTTACACCTTAGGGGATACCTCTACCCAGATAGTAGGGAGACCCCTAACATTAATACAGAGACCAGCTAACATTAAAGGTGACCCTAAGTCCCCAAAGTATTAAAAACAGTGTTGTGAACTGTTTTTTATACTTTGGGGACTTAGGGTCACCTTTAATGTTAGCTGGTCTCTGTATTAATGTTCTGATGAGTCCAAATCTGAGATCTTTGGTTCCAACCACCGTGTCTTTGTGCGACACGGAAAAGGTGAACGGATGGACTCTACATGCCTGGTTCCCACCGTGAAGCATGGAGGAGGAGGTGTGATGGTGTGGGGGTGCTTTGCTGGTGACAATGTTGGGGATTTATTCAAAATTGAAGGCATAGTGAACCAGCATGGCTACCACAGCATCTTGCAGCAGCATGCTATTCCATCCGGTTTGCGTTTAGTTGGACCATCATTTATTTTTCAACAGGACAATGACCCCAAACACACCTCCAGGCTGTGTAAGGGCTATTTGACCAAGAAGGAGAGTGTTGGGGGCTACACCAGATGACCTGGCCTCCACAGTCACCAGACCTGAACCCAATCCAGATGGTTTGGGGTGAGCTGGGCCGCAGAGTGAAGGCAAAAGGGCCAACAAGTGCTAAGCATCTCTGGGAACTCCTTCAAGACTGTTGGAAGACCATTTCCGGTGACTACCTCTTGAAGCTCATCAAGAGAATACCAAGAGTGTGCAAAGCAGTCATCAAAGCAAAAGGTGAAGAACCTAGAATATAAGACATATTTTCAGTTGTTTCACACTTTTTTTGTAAAGTGTAATGTATAATTCCACATGTGATAATTCATAGTTTTGATGCCTTCAGTGTGATTCTACAATTTTCATAGTCATGAATATACAGAAGAATCTTTGAATGAGAAGGTGTGTCCAAACTTTTGGTCTGTACTGTATATATTAAATAATTTTATTTTTGGCTAAAAAGTAACTTTAGGCCTTTTAGATAATTCTATCTTAAAGTTGCCTAACTGTTCACAATAAGAGAAATTCTTACCAAGGGTGCACAGACTTTTACATGCCACTGTAACACTCTACATGCTTGGTAGTCTACAGAGCAGCAGCGCAGGTGGGAAAACAGTGCAGCAAAATGGCCATGTATATAACGTACAAATAACTGCTGCTGAGGGTGCAGGGGCCCAGCAGAGTGAGCTGCCCGTGGGTGCAGGGGCCCGGGGGGGGGCTGACCGTGGGTGCAGGGGCCCAGATAATGCGTTGTCTTAGGGTCTCGGGCGTGCTCGGATAATGTGTTGTCTGAGGGTCTCTGGTGTGCTCGGATAATGCGTTGTCTTAGGGTCTCTGGTATGCTCTGATAATGCGTTCTCTGAGGGTCTCGGGCGTTCTCGGATAATGCGTTGTCTTAGGGTCTCTGGTATGCTCTGATAATGCGTTCTCTGAGGGTCTCGGGCGTGCTCGGATAATGAGTTGTTTGAGGGACTCTAGTGTGCTCAGATAATGAGTTGTCTGAGGGTCTCTGGTGTGCTCGGATAATGAGTTGTCTGAGGGTCTCTGGTGTGCTCGGATAATGAGTTGTCTGAGGGTCTCGGGCGTTCTCGGATAACGCGTTGTCTGAGGGTCTCGGGCGTTCTCGGTTAATGCGTTGTCTGAAGGTCTCTGGTGTGATCGGATAACTCGTTGTCTTAGGGTCTCTGGTGTGATCGGATAATGCATTGTCTGAGGGTCTCGGGCATGCTCGGATAATGCGTTGTCTGAGGGTCTCTGATGTGCTCAGATAATGCGTTGTCTTAGGGTCTCTGATGTGCTCAGATAATGCGTTGTCTTAGGGTCTCTGATGTGCTCAGATAATGCATTGTCTTAGGGTCTCTGGTGTGCTCAGATAATGCGTTGTCTTAGGGTCTCTGGTGTGCTCGGATAATGCGTTGTCTGAGGGTCTCTGGTGTGCTCGGATAATGCGTTGTCTTAGGCTCTTGGGCGTGTTTAGATAATGCGTTTTCTCCTTCGTCTCATTGGGGGACACAGGACTGTGGGTGTATGCTACTGCCACTAGGAGGCTGACACTAAGTAAACATAAAAAAAGGTTAGCTCCTCCTCCGCCGTATACACCTCAGCACTGGCCGCAGGCAAATCCAGTTATTGCTTAGTGTCTGATGGAGGCACACGTCTGGTTCTTTTTCCAGACCATTTTTTTTTTTTTTTCTCCCATGAAGATGAGATAGGGGCGACGGATCCTATTGAAAGGGTCCGATCTCCCCAAACCATCAACGGGCGAGCACGTGGAGTAAAGCCTCCAACGTACCCTTTCCCGCAACGTGGGACATGAATGCCGGACTCAGCCCTGACCACCCTAAGGTATTGAAACCCTAGGCTGTACAGAGGCAGGAGTTAGTCCGTGCGGCCCCCACTGCACCACCAATGCTAGACTGCGGTGCTGCAAGGAGGCGGACGGTCCCTCTCCTCACCCCCTGAAGGGGTGATGGAGTTAGGGTTCCTGCACCGTCCTTCCCCCCCCCCCCTTTTTTTTTTTTACGGAGTCACCCTTTTTGCTGCATGAAGAGACGGCTCACCTTAGGAGGATCTGTTGGGGAGCATCAGACTGTCGTTCCCCGCCTGGACGGCCGCCCGAAGGTTGCAGCAGCATTTTCGGGTAAAATTTAGTCCCCGGCTTTATCCAGGAACTAGGCCGCAGGCTGGAAGAAGTGAGAATCTTGTCCGGCGTCGGCCGGAGGGGGGGGGTGGGCCGCTGTCTTGAGAGTGGGGCTCCGTTCCCACTTAGGACTTAGGGTGGCCGCCGCCGGAAATTTAGACCACGGCTTCGGCCGGTGCTAGGCCGCGGCTTCAAATCTTGTCCCCGGCTTTTCCCGGGGACTAGGCCGCGGGCCGGAATATAGTGCCGGCGTCAGCTAGAGGGGCCGCGGTCGCGGGAGTGGGCTCCACCCACGGCGGCGTCTTCTTCCGGCGGGCCCGCCCTCCGCTTATGGGGCGGCCTCCGCCGGAAATTTAGGCCGCGGCTTCGGTGGGCACTAGGCCGCGGCTTCAAATTTAGCCCCTGGCTTTTTGCCGGAGTTTAGGCCGCGGCCGGAAGCCTAACTTCTAGGCCGCGCCTCTTGACCCTCCCTCCTGAGGCTCTGACAGAGGAGCGCTCTTTTTTGAAAGTTTTGGAGCTCGGATGTCTTTTTTTCTGCGCATTGGGGGACACATTTATATTCGGACTCCGATCCGGAACACGCTGTTTAAGGACGCAGGGGATACAGGACTGGGGTAAGGCTATACCTCCAGCCTGATTTTGCGCACTTTTGCGCCCCTTCCGCTGACCGACACATCCAGTTTATTGTGTACTCTGTGACGGATTCAGAATGTCCAAAAGAACTAAGACTCATACGATACTTTATACCGCATGCATTGCTTGTAGGTCCCCTTTTCCGCACGCCCAGACTTCTCGGGTCTGCGAAGCCTGTGACTCTGAACGGGCTCAGGAACCCTCTCCTCTCCTCGCCTAGTGCGTCAGGTCCCCCTGAATGGGCTCTGTCCCTGGCTCAATCTGTGGCGTCATTAACCAGAGCGGTCGAGTCCCTTCAAGCTCCCGATAGGAGCAGGGACAGTGGTTCACCTGTCTTGGCTACGTCTCAGGAACCTCCGGCCTGCAGGGGCCGCGCTCTCACTAGGCAGACACAGGGGAAACGAACCCACACTGTGTCGCCCATGCCGTCCGGAGCCTCGGCATCTTTTAGTTCCGTCTCCCGCTCTCCCTCTCCTTTGGCAAGTGATCAATATTCGGATTCCGATTTGGAAGAATCACTTAATATAGAGGCACCGTATAGTCAGGAGACAATTGACAGTTTGATCGAAGCTATCAATCAAACCCTGGGGATAGACGATGAGTCCACCTTGACCTCTGGTCACAAGGTGTCCTTTAAACGAGCCAGGCAAGCCCATAAGGTTTTTGGATCTCATCCTGAGTTTGAGGAATTAGTGCAGCGCCACCGGGAGAAACCGGACAAGCGCTTTGCTGGACAAAAGGCTCTCAATACTAGATATCCTTTTGCTCCTGAGCTCCTTAAGAAGTGGACAGAATCTCCTTCGGTTGATCCTCCTGTTTCGCGTTTGGCATCTAAAACGCTCCTCTCTATTCCCAGCGGTTCTTCTATTAAGGAGCCAACGGATCGTCTAATTGAGAGTTTGGCCCGTTCGGTATTTGAGGCATCAGGTTCTGCTCTCTCTCCTTCTTTTGCAGCGACTTGGGTTGCCAAGGCCATGATATCCTGGTCGGAGTCTCTAAATAGAGCTCTTCACGGCATAGAGGTGCCGTCTGAGGTAACCCAGATTTCTAATCAAATAGCTCTTGCTGGAGACTTTTTAATTAATGCGTCCATGGATGCGGCAAATTGCGCAGCATTAGCCGCTGCTAATGCAATTGCCATTAGAAGATCCTTGTGGCTAAGGACCTGGCGAGCGGATTTAACCTCAAAGAAGTCGCTTACATCTTTACCATATCAGAGTGGTCGGTTATTTGGCGAGAGACTGGATCAGCTCATATCTGATGCAACGGGAGGGAAGAGCAGTTTCCTTCCTCAGCAAAGGATTAGACAACCTTTTCGTCGACAACCTCAGCCTCGTTTTAGGGCCTTTCGTAACCCAGGCTGGGCCATGCCAGCCACCTCCAGCGGCTCAGGTCGGCCTAATCAGGCCAGAGATCGCCAGGTCACCTACAGGACCAACCCTCTGGGAAGAGGGCGATCTTATCAGCCAAGATCTAGAGGGTCCAAACCCCAAAGATATTCGGACAAATGACTGGAGGCAGAATCCGGTCAATTTATCCAGGGTAGGCGGCCGCTTACTCTGGTTTCGCCCCACTTGGCTATCAGTGACTCACGACGAGTGGGTCAGGGAGTTAGTCTCCACGGGGTACAAAATAGAATTTACCAGCCTTCCCCCAAATCGCTTTTTTCCCTCGCGTCTTCCCAAGGAGGAGTCTCGGGTTCGTGCCTTATTCAAGGCGGTCGAGTCTCTTCGGCACAGCGGGGTTGTCGTACCTGTACCGGAGGTCGAAAGAGGTCAGGGATTTTATTCCAACCTGTTCATTGTACCCAAGAAGGACGGTACCATAAGGCCCATTCTGGATCTAAAGCGATTGAACCGGTTTGTCAAAATTCGGCATTTCCGAATGGAATCTCTCCGTTAGGTCATTGCAGCCATGGAAAAAGGGGAATTTCTAGCATCAATAGACATCCAGGATGCCTATCTTCACATCCCCATATTTCCCCCTCATCAAAGGTTTCTTCGGTTTGCCATCGACAAACTTCATCTTCAGTTCGCAGCCTTGCCATTCGGGCTAGCCACAGCCCCCAGGGTGTTCACAAAGGTCATGGCTGCTGTTGTGTCCATTCTGCACTCCAGGGGGATAGTCATCCTGCCTAAAGGTACTGCCACACTAAACAATCCCGCTAGAGATCACGATAACGACGCATACTAATGAGATCGCTAGCGGGATTGTTTCTATATCGCTAAATGCGGCCACATTTTTAGCGATATAGTTAACGACGCTATCGCCGTTAGCGATCTTCTTAACGACTTTAGCGGTACAAAAGTACCGCTAAATCGCTAAGAAAAGGTGCCACACAGCGATTAGATACTTACCCAGCGGGAGCGCCGACGAGAAAATAGGGTCCGGAACGATTCCAGCGACGAGCGAGATCACAGCAGGAAGCTCGTCGCTGGAAGCTGCCGCACTGAACAATATCGCTAACGGGATCGCTAAATAGTGACGTTTTTTAGCGATCCCGTTAGCGATATTGTTCAGTGTGGCATACCCTTTACTTAGACGACCTCCTCATCAAGGGTCCGTCTTTTCAGACCTGCGAGGAAAGTGTCAACATTACGTTAGACACCCTTGCTCGCTTGGGGTGGCTGGTGAATATGAGGAAATCATCTCCCGTTCCATCTCGGAAGATCACCTTTTTAGGGATGAATTTCGACACCGCTCAAGGGTTGATAATTCTTCCTCAGGACAAGGCCTTAGTTCTCCGCCAAGAGGTACGGATCCTTCGCCAACCAATTCCTCACACCATCCGGTTTTGCATGAGGGTCCTAGGAAGGATGGTGGCGGCAATCGAGGCTATTCCGTTTGCCCAGTTTCATCTTCGCCCCCTTCAGCATGCACTCTTGGCAGTATGGGACGGGAGCCCTTACTCCCTCAATCTGCGGTGTCGTCTGTCCCTGCAGGTCAGACAGACTCTTACGTGGTGGACGAGGGACACCACTCTTCGACAGGGTCGTTTGTTTCCTCCAAATTTTTGGTTGGTAGTCACAACGGACGCCAGCCTGCTCAGATGGGGAGCAGTGTTTCGTCACCACACAGCTCAGGGAACTTGGTCTCAGCAAGAATCGACCCTCCCGATCAATATTTTAGAGATCCGAGCGGTTCGGCTGGCTTTGAGGCATTTTCACCAGCATCTGGCGGGCCGCCCAGTCCGAATACAATCGGACAATGCCACAGCGGTGGCATACATAAACCATCAGGGAGGTACCCGCAGCAGGGCGGCCATGCACGAGGTAAAACAGATTCTGACCTGGGCAGAGGTAAATCACTCTGTGATTTCAGCAGTCCACATACCGGGCGAGGAAAACTGGGCAGCAGATTTTCTCAGCCGTCACGGCATAGCGTCAGGGGAATGGTCTCTACATCCCGAGATCTTTCAGCAGATATGCCGACGCTGGGGAACCCCAGATGTGGACCTGATGGCTTCCAAGATAAATGCCAAGGTGCCCAACTTTGTTTCCCGGTACCGGGATCCGCAGGCAATTGCAGTGGATGCCCTGGTTCTACCATGGAATCAGTTTCATCTTCCATACTTGTTTCCACCAATAGCTCTGCTCCCAAGGGTGATCAGAAAGATCAGGTTAGAAGGGGTCCCAGCGATATTAATCGCTCCAGATTGGCCGCGTCGCTCATGGTACGCGGAGCTGGTACAATTGCTCGCCGACGCACCCTGGCGACTGCCAGAGCGCGCGGACCTTCTCTCCCAAGGCCCAGTTTACCACCAGAACTCAGCGGTCCTGTGTTTGACGGCCTGGCCGTTGAATCTTGGATCCTGACCAGGGCTGGATTCTCTAAAAAGGTCGCCGCGACGATGGCTAGCGCCCGAAAGCCTGTCTCGGCTCGCATCTACCACGGGACTTGGAAGGTCTTTTTTGCTTGGTGCAGGGAACATGATTGTTCCCCGCTTCGGTTTTCAATTCCAAACATTCTGTCATTTCTCCAGGCAGGCCTAGATTCAGGTCTAGCACCAAGTACGCTTAGACGCCAGATATCAGCCTTATCAGTGCTTTTTCAGCAAAGGATCGCGTCTAATTTTCAGGTTAGGACCTTTATTCAGGGGGTTGTCCATATAGTTCCCCCCTACAAGGCTCCCTTAGATGTTTGGGATCTCAATCTAGTCCTGGGAGTCCTGCAGGAGTCTCCTTTTGAACCTTTGCAGGAGGTTTCTCTGTCATTTCTTTCCTGGAAAGTGGTGTTTTTGGTAGCCATAACTTCCATAAGGCGGGTTTCGGAGCTGGCCGCACTGTCTTGTCGAGCTCCGTACTTGCTTTTCCATCAGGATAAGGTAGTGCTCAGACCAACACCACCTTTTTTGCCTAAAGTCGTGTCCTCTTTTTATATTAATGAGGACATTGTTTTGCCCAGCTCCGACGCACCGAGTGGAGAAGGCTCTCCATACGCTGGATCTGGTGAGAGCACTCAGGAGATATGTATCTCGGACGGCGTCTTTTCGACAGACGGACACGCTGTTTGTCCTCCCTGAAGGTCGCAGGAAGGGACTCGCTGCCTCTAAATCAACCTTGGCTAGGTGGATTCGGTTAGCCATTCAGGAGGCTTACCGCATCAGAGGCGCGGTGGTCCCTGCAGGGATCAAGGCTCACTCCACCAGAGCGGTGGGTGCCTCCTGGGCCCTCCGGCATCAGGCTTCATACCTTTTCCAAGCATTATAATGTCCATACCCAGGCTTCTGCGGATGCCAGTCTGGGTAGAAGGATTCTTCAGGGCGCGGTTGCGCACCTATAAGCAATGCTTGATTATAAATTACACTGTGGAGTCGGTTTCCCACCCAAGGGACTGCTTTGGGACGTCCCACAGTCCTGTGTCCCCCAATGAGACGAAGGAGAAATACGGATTTTTGTGTTACTCACCGTAAAATCCTTTTCTCCGAGACGCTCATTGGGGGACACAGCACCCTCCCTAATAGCCGGATGGCTTTGTTTTGAGTTAACTTTATTCTCTGATTAATCTGTATCAGCAGTTTTTTCTTCTGGATATGCTGTATCTGTGTTAACTCTGATTTATTTTAGCCTCCTACTGCTTTTTGCACTAAACTGGATTTGCCTGCGGCCAGTGCTGAGGTGTATACGGCGGAGGAGGAGCTAACCTTTTTTTATGTTTACTTAGTGTCAGCCTCCTAGTGGCAGTAGCATACACCCACAGTCCTGTGTCCCCCAATGAGCGTCTCGGAGAAAAGGATTTTACGGTGAGTAACACAAAAATCCGTATGTCTGAGGGTCTCGGGCGTGCTCGGATAACAAGTAGTCTGAGCGTCTCGGGCGTGCTCGGATAATGCGTTGTCTGAGGGTCTCGGGTGTGCTCGGATAATGCGTTGTCTGAGGGTCTCTGGTGTGATCGGATAATGCGTTGTCTGAGGGTCTCGGGCGTGCTCGGATAATGCGTTGTCTGAGGGTCTCTGGTGTGCTCGGATAATGCGTTGTCTGAGGGTCTCGGGCGTGCTCGGATAATGCGTTGTCTGATGGTCTCGGGCGTGCTCGCATAATGCGTTGTCTGAGGGTCTCTGGCGTTCTCGCATAACTCGTTGTCTGAGGGTCTCGGGCGTGCTCGGATAACTCGTTGTCTGAGGGTCTCTGGCGTTCTCGCATAACTCGTTGTCTGAGGGTCTCTGTGTGCTCGGATAACGCGTTGTCTGAGGGTCTCTGGTGTGCTCGGATAATGCGTTGTCTGAGGGTCTCTGGCGTTCTCGTGATAACGCGTTGTCTGAGGGTCTCGGCAGGCTCGGATAATGCGTTGTCTGAGGGTCTCGGGCGTTCTCAGATAATGCGTTGTCTGAGGGTCTCGGGCGTGCTCGGATAATTAGTTGTCTGAGGGTCTCTGGCGTTCTCGGATAATGCGTTGTCTGAGGGTCTCGGGCGTTCTCGGATAATGCGTTGTCTGAGGGTCTCGGGCGTGCTCGGATAATTCGTTGTCTGAGGTCTCTGGCGTTCTCGGATAATGCGTTGTCTTAGGGTCTCGGGCGTGCTCGGATAATGCGTTGTCTGAGGGTCTCTGGTGTGCTCGGATAACGCGTTGTCTGAGGGTCTCGGGCGTTCTCGGATAACTCGTTGTCTGAGGGTCTCGGGCTTTCTCGGTTAATGCGTTGTCTGAGGGTCTCTGGTGTGATCGGTATAATGCGTTGTCTGAAGGTCTCGGGCGTGCTCGGATAATGCGTTGTCTGAGGGTCTCTGGTGTGCTCGGATAACGCGTTGTCTGAGGGTCTCGGGCGTTCTCGGATAACTCGTTGTCTGAGGGTCTCGGGCTTTCTCGGTTAATGCGTTGTTCTGAGGGTCTCTGGGTGTGATCGGATAATGCGTGTCTTGAAGGTCTCGTGGCATGCTCGGATAATGCGTTGTCTGAGGGTCTCGGGCGTTCTCGGATAATCGTTGTCTGAGGGTCTCTGGTGTGCTCGGATAATGCGTTGTCTGAGGGTCTCGGGCGTGCTCGGATAATGCGTTGTCTGAGGGTCTCTGGTGTCTCGGATAACGCTGTTGTCTGAGGGTCTCGGCGTTCTCGGATAACTCGTTGTTAGGTCTGGAGTGGTTGCTTGTCTGGTCTCGTGCGATAACTCGTTGTCTGAGGGTCTCTGGTGTGCTCGGATAACGCGTTGTCTGAGGGTCTCGGCGTCTCGGATAATCGTTGTCTGAGGGTCTCGGGCGTTCTCGGTTAATGCGTTGTCTGAGGGTCTCTGGTGTGCTGGATAATGCGTTGTCTGAGGGTCTCTGGTGTGCTCGGATAATGCGTTGTCTGAGGGTCTCGGGTATGCTCGGATAATGCGTTTCTGAGGGTCTCGGGCGTGCTCGGATAATGCGTTGTCTGAGGGTCTCTGAGTGATAGCTTTGAGAGTCTAGGCTTTCGTGATTGGGTTCTTCTTGGTGTGCTCGGATAATGCGTTGTCTGAGGGTCTCGGCGTGCTCGATATTATGCGTTGTCTGATGGTCTCGGGCGTTCTCGGATAATGCGTTGTCTGAGGGTCTCGGGCGTGCTCGGATAATGCGTTGTCTGAGGGGTCTCGGGCGTGCTCGATAATGCTTGTCTGAGGGTCTCGGGCGTGCTCGTATAACTCGTTGTCTGAGGGTCTCGGGCGTTCTCGGATAATTCGTTGTAGAGGTCTTGGGCGTGCTCGGATAACTCGTTGTCTGAGGTGGGTCTCTCTGGTCTGATCTCGACGCTCATATGTTGTCTGAGGGTCTCGGCTTTCTGGATAATGCGTTGTCTGAGGGTCCTGCGTTCTCGCATAATCGTTGTCTTAGGGTCTCGGCGTCTCGGATAACTCGTTGTTGAGGGTCTCTGGAGTGCTCGGATAACGCATTGTTTGAGGGTCTCTGGTGTCTCGATGATGCGTTGTCTGAGGGTCTCGGGCGTGCTCGGATAACTTGTTGTCTGAGGGTCTCGGCGTGCTCGGATAACTCGTTGTCTGAGGGTCTCGGCATTCTCGGATAACTCGTGTCTGAGGGTCTCGGGCTTGCTCGATAACGTTGTCTGAGGGTCTCGGACGTGCTCGGATAACGCGTTGTCTGAGGGTCTCGGGCGTGCTCTGATAATGCGTTGTCTGAGGGTCTCGGGCGTGCTCGGATAACGTGTTGTCTGAGGGTCTCGGGCGTGCTCGGATAACGCGTTGTCTTAGGGTCTCGGGCGTTTTCGGTTAATGCGTTGTCTGAAGGTCTTGGTGTGATCGGATAACTCGTTGTCTTAGGGTCTCTGGTGTGATCGGATAATGCGTTGTCTGAGGGTCTCGGGCATGCTCGGATAATGCGTTGTCTGAGGGTCTCGGGTGTGCTCGGATAATGCGTTGTCTGAGGGTCTCGGGCGTTCTGGGATAACTCGTTGTCTGAGGGTCTCGGGTGTGCTCGGATAATGCGTTGTCTGAGGGTCTCTGGTGTGATCGGATAATGCGTTGTTGAGGGTCTCGGGCGTGCTCGGATAATGCGTTGTCTGAGGGTCTCTGGTGTGCTCGGATAATGCGTTGTCTGAGGGTCTCGGGCGTGCTCGGATAATGCGTTGTCTGATGGTCTCGGGCGTGCTCGCATAATGCGTTGTCTGAGGGTCTCTGGCGTTCTCGCATAACTCGTTGTCTGAGGGTCTCGGGCGTGCTCGGATAACTCGTTGTCTGAGGGTCTCTGGCGTTCTCGCATAACTCGTTGTCTGAGGGTCTCTGGTGTGCTCGGATAACGCGTTGTCTGAGGGTCTCTGGTGTGCTCGGATAATGCGTTGTCTGAGGGTCTCTGGCGTTCTCGGATAACGGTTGTCTGAGGGTCTCGGGCAGGCTCGGATAATGCGTTGTCTGAGGGTCTCGGGCGTTCTCAGATAATGCGTTGTCTGAGGGTCTCGGGCGTGCTCGGATAATTAGTTGTCTGAGGGTCTCTGGCGTTCTCGGATAATGCGTTGTCTGAGGGTCTCGGGCGTTCTCGGATAATGCGTTGTCTGAGGGTCTCGGGCGTGCTCGGATAATTCGTTGTCTGAGGGTCTCTGGCGTTCTCGGATAATGCGTTGTCTTAGGGTCTCGGGCGTGCTCGGATAATGCGTTGTCTGAGGGTCTCTGGTGTGCTCGGATAACGCGTTGTCTGAGGGTCTCGGGCGTTCTCGGATAACTCGTTGTCTGAGGGTCTCGGGCTTTCTCGGTTAATGCGTTGTCTGAGGGTCTCTGGTGTGATCGGATAATGCGTTGTCTGAAGGTCTCGGGCGTGCTCGGATAATGCGTTGTCTGAGGGTCTCTGGTGTGCTCGGATAACGCGTTGTCTGAGGGTCTCGGGCGTTCTCGGATAACTCGTTGTCTGAGGGTCTCGGGCTTTCTCGGTTAATGCGTTGTCTGAGGGTCTCTGGTGTGATCGGATAATGCGTTGTCTGAAGGTCTCGGGCATGCTCGGATAATGCGTTGTCTGAGGGTCTCGGGCGTTCTCGGATAACTCGTTGTCTGAGGGTCTCTGGTGTGCTCGGATAATGCGTTGTCTGGGGTCTCGGGCGTGCTGGATAATGCGTTGTCTGAGGGTCTCTGGTGTGCTCGGATAACGCGTTGTCTGAGGGTCTCGGGCGTTCTCGGATAACTCGTTGTCTGAGGGTCTCTGACGTTCTCGCATAACTCGTTGTCTGAGGGTCTCTGGTGTGCTCGGATAACGCGTTGTCTGAGGGTCTCTGGCGTTCTCGGATAACTCGTTGTCTGAGGGTCTCGGGCGTTCTCGGTTAATGCGTTGTCTGAGGGTCTCTGGTGTGCTTGGATTATGCGTTGTCTGAGGGTCTCTGGTGTGCTCGGATAATGCGTTGTCTGAGGGTCTCGGCGTGCTCGATAATGCGTTATCTGATGGTCTCGGCGTGCTCGGAAAGCGTTGTCTGAGGGTCTCTGGTGTGCTTGGATAATGCGTTGTCTGAGGGTCTCTGGTGTGATCGGATAATGCGTTGTCTGAGGGTCTCTGGGTGTGCTCGGATAATGCGTTATCTGAGGTCTCGGCGTTCTCGGATAATGCGTTGTCTGAGGGTCTCGGGCGTGCTCGGATAATGCGTTGTCTGATGGTCTCGGGCGTGCTCGGATAATGCGTTGTCTGAGGGTCTCGGGCTTGCTCGGATAATGCGTTGTCTGAGGGTCTCGGGCGTTCTCGGATAACTCGTTGTCTGAGGTTGGCTCTCGGATAACGTGTCTGTGTCTCGGCGTTCCGATAACTCGTTGTCTGAGGGTCTCTGGCGTTCTCGCATAACTCATTGTCTGAGGTCTCGGGCGTGCTCGCATAACTCGTTGTCTGAGGGTCTCTGGCGTTCTCGCATAACTCGTTGTCTGAGGGTCTCTGACGTTCTCGCATAACTCGTTGTCTGAGGGTCTCTGGGTGTGCTCGGATAATGCGTTGTCTGAGGGTCTCTGGCGTTCTCGCATAACTCGTTGTCTGAGGGTCTCGGGCGTGCTCGGATAACTTGTTGTCTGAGGGTCTCAGGCGTACTCGCATAACTCGTTGTCTGAGGGTCTCTGGCGTTCTCGCATAACTCGTCTGAGGGTCTCTGGCGTTCTCGCATAACTCGTTGTCTGAGGGTCTCTGGTGTGCTCGGATAATGCGTTGTCTGAGGGTCTCTGGCGTTCTCGGATAACGCGTTATCTGAGGGTCTCGGGCAGGCTCGGATAATGCGTTGTCTGAGGGTCTCGGGCGTTCTCGGATAATGCGTTGTCTGAGGGTCTCGGGCGTGCTCGGATAACTCGTTGTCTGAGGGTCTCGGCGTGCTCGGATAACTCGTTGTCTGAGGGTCTCGGGCGTTCTCGGATAATGCGTTGTCTGAGGGTCTCGGGCGTTCTCGGATAATGCGTTGTCTTAGGGTCTCGGGCGTGCTCGGATAATGCGTTGTCTGAGGGTCTCGGGCGTGCTCGGATAATGCGTTGTCTGAGAGTCTCTGGCAGGCTCGGATAACGAGTTTGTCTCAGTGTAGTGAAAATATGTATTTGTAAGATTTTTGACCAGCAGTAAATTAGCACTGTGTGATAGGAGATTAGATTGTGAGCTCTGGGTCAGGGATGATGGTAGTAGTGATACACTGTGTGATAGGAGATTAGATTGTGAGCTCCGGGTCAGGATGAAGGAGTATGATACACTGTGTGATAGGAGATTAGATTGTGAGCTCCGGGGTCAGGGATGATGGGAGTAGTGATACACTGTGTGATAGGAGATTAGATTGTGAGCTCCGGGGTCAGGGATGATGGGAGTAGTGATACACTGTGTGATAGGAGATTAGATTGTGAGCTCCGGGTCAGGGATGATGGGAGTAGTGATACACTGTGTGATAGGAGATTAGATTGTGAGCTCCGGGGTCAGGGATGATGGGAGTAGTGATACACTGTGTGATAGGAGATTAGATTGTGAGCTCCGGGGTCAGGGATGATGGGAGTAGTGATACACTGTGTGATAGGAGATTAGATTGTGAGCTCCGGGTCAGGGATGATGGGAGTAGTGATACACTGTGTGATAGGAGATTAGATTGTGAGCTCCGGGGTCAGGGATGATGGGAGTAGTGATACACTGTGTGATAGGAGATTAGATTGTGAGCTCCGGGGTCAGGGATGATGGGAGTAGTGATACACTGTGTGATAGGAGATTAGATTGTGAGCTCCGGGGTCAGGGATGATGGGAGTAGTGATACACTGTGTGATAGGAGATTAGATTGTGAGCTCCGGGGTCAGGGATGATGGGAGTAGTGATACACTGTGTGATAGGAGATTAGATTGTGAGCTCCGGGGTCAGGGATGATGGGAGTAGTGATACACTGTGTGATAGGAGATTAGATTGTGAGCTCCGGGGTCAGGGATGATGGGAGTAGTGATACACTGTGTGATAGGAGATTAGATTGTGAGCTCCGGGGTCAGGGATGATGGGAGTAGTGATATACTGTGTGATAGGAGATTAGATTGTGAGCTCCGGGGTCAGGGATGATGGGAGTAGTGATACACTGTGTGATAGGAGATTAGATTGTGAGCTCCGGGGTCAGGGATGATGGGAGTAGTGATACACTGTGTGATAGGAGATTAGATTGTGAGCTCCGGGGTCAGGGATGATGGGAGTAGTGATACACTGTGTGATAGGAGATTAGATTGTGAGCTCCGGGGTCAGGGATGATGGGAGTAGTGATACACTGTGTGATAGGAGATTAGATTGTGAGCTCTGGGGTCGGGGATGATGGGAGTAGTGATACACTGTGTGATAGGAGATTAGATTGTGAGCTCTGGGGTCGGGGATGATGGGAGTAGTGATACATTGTGTGATAGGAGATTAGATTGTGAGCTCCGGGGTCAGGGATGATGGGAGTAGTGATACCCTGTGTGATAGGAGATTAGATTGTGAGCTCTGGGGTCAGGGATGATGGGAGTAGTGATACACTGTGTGATAGATTAGATTGTGAGCTCCGGGGTCGGGGATGATGGGAGTAGTGATACACTGTGTGATAGGAGATTAGATTGTGAGCTCCGGGTCAGGGATGATGGGAGTAGTGATACAGTGTGTGATAGGAGATTAGATTGTGAGCTCCGGGGTCAGGGATGATGGGAGTAGTGATACACTGTGTGATAGGAGATTAGATTGTGAGCTCCGGGGTCAGGGATGATGGGAGTAGTGATACACTGTGTGATAGGAGATTAGATTGTGAGCTCCGGGGTCAGGGATGATGGGAGTAGTGATACACTGTGTGATAGGAGATTAGATTGTGAGCTCCGGGGTCAGGGATGATGGGAGTAGTGATACACTGTGTGATAGGAGATTAGATTGTGAGCTCTGGGGTCAGGGATGATGGGAGTAGTGATACACTGTGTGATAGGAGATTAGATTGTGAGCTCTGGGGTCAGGGATGATGGGAGTAGTGATACACTGTGTTATAGGAGATTAGATTGTGAGCTCTGGGGTCAGGGATAATGGGAGTAGTGATACACTGTGTGATAGGAGATTAGATTGTGAGCTCTGGGGTCAGGGATGATGGGAGTAGTGATACATTGTGTGATAGGAGATTAGATTGTGAGCTCCGGGGTCAGGGATGATGGGAGTAGTGATACATTGTGTGATAGGAGATTAGATTGTGAGCTCCGGGGTCTGGGATGATGGGAGTAGTGATACACTGTGGATAGGAGATTAGATTGTGAGCTCTGGGGTCGGGGATGATGGGAGTAGTGATACACTGTGTGATAGAAGATTAGATTGTGAGCTCTGGGGTCGGGGATGATGGGAGTAGTGATACATTGTGTGATAGGAGATTAGATTGTGAGCTCCGGGGTCAGGGATGATGGGAGTAGTGATACCCTGTGTGATAGGAGATTAGATTGTGAGCTCTGGGGTCAGGGATGATGGGAGTAGTGATACACTGTGTGATAGGAGATTAGATTGTGAGCTCCGGGGTCAGGGATGATGGGAGTAGTGATACACTGTGTGATAGGAGATTAGATTGTGAGCTCTGGGGTCAGGGATGATGGGAGTAGTGATACATTGTGTGATAGGAGATTAGATTGTGAGCTCCGGGGTCAGGGATGATGGGAGTAGTGATACACTGTGTGATAGGAGATTAGATTGTGAGCGCTGGGTTCTGGGATGATGGGAGTAGTGATACACTGTGTGATAGGAGATTAGATTGTGAGCTCTGGGGTCGGGGATGATGGGAGTAGTGATACACTGTGTGATAGGAGATTAGATTGTGAGCTCTGGGGTCGGGGATGATGGGAGTAGTGATACACTGTGTGATAGGAGATTAGATTGTGAGCTCCGGGTCAGGGATGATGGGAGTAGTGATACACTGTGTGATAGGAGATTAGATTGTGAGCTCCAAGGTCAGGGATGATGGGAGTAGTGATACATTGTGTGATAGGAGATTAGATTGTAAGCTCCGGGGTCAGGGATGATGGGAGTAGTGATACATTGTGTGATAGGAGATTAGATTGTGAGCTCCGGGGTCAGGGATGATGGGAGTAGTGATACACTGTGTGATAGGAGATTAGATTGTGAGCTCTGGGGTCAGGGATGATGGGAGTAGTGATACACTGTGTGATAGGAGATTAGATTGTGAGCTCTGGGGTCAGGGATGATGGGAGTAGTGATACACTGTGTGATAGGAGATTAGATTGTGAGCTCTGGGGTCAGGGATGATGGGAGTAGTGATACACTGCGTGATAGATTAGATTGTGAGCTCTGGGGTCAGGGATGATGGGAGTAGTGATACTGTGTGATAGGAGATTAGATTGTGAGCTCTGGGGTCAGGGATGATGGGAGTAGTGATACACTGTGTGATAGGAGATTAGATTGTGAGCTCTGGGGTCAGGGATGATGGGAGTAGTGATACACTGTGTGATAGATTAGATTGTGAGCTCTGGGGTCAGGGATGATGGGAGTAGTGATACTGTGTGATAGGAGATTAGATTGTGAGCTCTGGGGTCAGGGATGATGGGAGTAGTGATACTGTGTGATAGGAGATTAGATTGTGAGCTCCGGGGTCGGGGATGATGTCTGAGATGCAGCTTGGGTGTGATCTTTCGGATGATGGGGGTGATTGTTGTCTTGCAGGTCACGGTGAGTGTGACTGTGGAGAGTGTCGGTGTCACGCCGGTTACATTGGTGATAATTGTAACTGCACCACGGAGACGGAGAGTTGTGTGTCCAGCGATGGCCGCATGTGCAGCGGGAAGGGCTCCTGCGTGTGCGGCCGCTGCCAGTGTGTGGAGCCGGGAGCTTTTGGGGAGACGTGTGAGAAGTGCCCCACCTGCCCCGACGCCTGCGGAACCAAGAGGTGAGTCCTGAGCGCCGGTGTGCGCCGCCAGCAGCTGGGGGCTTTACAGTTGGAGTGTTACTGGTTAGCTCCGTCCTCTCTTCCAGGGACTGCATCGAGTGTCGCCTCTACCAGAGCGGACGCCTCGCCGACAACCAGACCTGCCACAAGCTGTGCAAGGACCACATCCTCACCGTGGACTCGCTCAGTAAGTGACGGCTCCAGAGACCACCCATCACAGCGAACCCCCACAGAGGACTGGACCGGCGTCCGCTGCAAGAGGTTTCAGCCCCCGAATAATAATAATAATCTTTATTTTTATATAGCGCTAACATATTCCGCAGCGCTGTACAGACATTATCGTCGCTGTCCCCGATGGGGCTCACAATCTAGATTCCCATCAGTATGTGGAGTGTGGAGGAATCCCACAAAACACGGGGAGAACATACAAACTCCCTGCAGATGTCGTCCTTGCTGGGATTTGAACCCAGGACTCCAGCGCTGCAGTGCTAACCACTGAGCCACCGTGCTGCCCAGATTAGTTCTTCTCGCAGCTGAGGGTTTGTCCCAGTGTGTTGTGCCCACCAAGGTCCGGGGATGGCTGCTCAGCATTGGCGCTCAGTCGGGCGGAGACATCAGAAATGATTGTTCCTGCCGCTCGCAAGGTGAAATCCATGAAGATCTTTCCTGGGATTGGTCCTGTGGTCTCGCGGGGTGTAGGATATGTGACCCTCACCCTGACCTGATTTACCCCCCACACCACATGGAGGTCCCTGCTCCGCCGGGGCTTGCAGCACTCGTTGGTCGTGTCTGCCCTGCTAGGGTGTGATCTGAGGGTCTCTGCGCCCTGCTGATCTGAGGGTCTCTGCGCCCTGCTGATCTGAGGGTCTCTGCGCCCTGCTGATCTGAGGGTCTCTGCGCCCTGCTGATCTGAGGGTCTCTGCGCCCTGCTGATCTGAGGGTCTCTGCGCCCTGCTGATCTGAGGGTCTCTGCGCCCTGCTGATCTGAGGGACTCTGCGCCCTGCTGATCTGAGGGACTCTGCGCCCTGCTGATCTGAGGGTCTCTTTACCCTGCTGATCTGAGGGTCTCTGCGCCCTGCTGCTCTGAGGGACTCTGCACCCTTTCTGATCTGAGGGTCTCTTTACTCTGCTGATCTGAGGGTCTCTGCGCCCTGCTGATCTGAGGGTCTCTGCGCCCTGCTGATCTGAGGGACTCTGCGCCCTGCTGATCTGAGGGTCTCTGCGCCCTGCTGATCTGAGGGTCTCTGCGCCCTGCTGATCTGAGGGACTCTGCGCCCTGCTGATCTGAGGGACTCTGCACCCTTTCTGATCTGAGGGTCTCTTTACTCTGCTGATCTGAGGGTCTCTGCGCCTGCTGATCTGAGGGTCTCTGCGCCCTGCTGATCTGAGGGACTCTGCGCCCTGCTGATCTGAGGGTCTCTGCGCCCTGCTGATCTGAGGGTCTCTGCGCCCTGCTGATCTGAGGGACTCTGCGCCCTGCTGATCTGAGGGACTCTGCGCCCTGCTGATCTGAGGGTCTCTTTACCCTGCTGATCTGAGGGTCTCTGCGCCCTGCTGATCTGAGGGTCTCTGCGCCCTGCTGATCTGAGGGTCTCTGCGCCCTGCTGATCTGAGGGTCTCTGCGCCCTGCTGATCTGAGGGTCTCTGCAGTGTCACTGTGGCGGGTGCAGCACTCGCTCGTGGCAGAGTCTTGTTTTCACCTTCTGACTCTGACATAATGGACTCCATATGTCCGGCCATGAATGTGTTGGGGGTCCGGCGCCATCCGCTCCTCCCCCACCCTGGAATCCGCAGAGCTGTCATTGCTGGAATCAGCCGGATGTTTTCTGTTTTGCTGATCTTTCGAGTTTTGCGCCTGTCTGTAATGTCGGCGTAGCCCAGCGGAGGGCGGCTGACGTCTGCTCCCACGGCCGCGCTGTCACTGAGGATGCCGCTGTCCTCCCCGGGCGGTTGTGAATTATCGTCAGTTCCCGGGACGAGGTGTCTGGTCCTCCAGGTCCATCAACATCCCGCCCCTGAGAGTCCTCCGTCTCCGGTCTGGGGGTCTCCCGTTACATTTTGTTCATTGTTTTTCAGATACTGAAATCCCGGACGCCGTTCTGTGCGTCTACAAGACGGAGGCCGAGTGTGTGATGAGGTTCACATACTCCGAGGACCCGAGCGGTAAATCCGTCCTGACCGCTCTGAAGGAGCCGGGTGAGTGGTCCGTCCTGGGGGAGAGGGTGGCGGGTCAGACGCACAACGGTCCTCACTCGGTCTACAGGCGACCGCACAGACCGTGCTCCCGCCGGCCGTGTGCCGCACTTCTGCCTTGGCTCATTGTGGGTCTCCGTGCCGTCCCCGGCCCGCCTGCAGCGTCCACGCCCGAGTCCTCGTCCCCTAGTCTGGGCCTCGCCGTTGTATACTGTCCTGTGCAGTCACCAGTAATGCCGCCTGTCTCCCCCAGAGTGCGGCTCTGCCCGGATGCTCTCACCGTGCTGCTGGCCGTGGTGGGCAGTATAGTACTGGTCGGGTTGGTTCTTCTGGCGGTCTGGAAGCTTCTGGTCACCATCCACGATCGTCGTGAGTTTGCACGGTTTCAGAGTGAGCGATCCAGAGCCAAATATGAAATGGTGAGTGTGGGGGGCAGCGCGCTGTGGCCCTTTGTGCCACCATATAATGCCACAGTAACGAGTCTTCTCCCACCAGGCATCCAACCCGCTGTACCGCCATCCGATCTCCACCCATAACGTAGACGAGATGTACAGCATGATGGCGAAACCCTACAACGGAAGCAGCAACGGATTCAGAGCTGTGGATGACAAGGACTGAGGCGCCGCAGAAACCGGACCCGCCGCGTGGACCGGAAGTGGCTGCCGTGGCTTATTTGCACATTTGTTAGATATCGGCCGGGTGCAGCTGATAATAGCGGCCATCGCCTGGATCCGGCACTGAAAGAGTCCGAGCACCAGCAGATCCGCGTCCTGACCGAGGTACCGCGACATTAACCCACAATGTGCCACATGGACGACTAGAATCATACTAGGACCTAGATCAGGATTAATCAGGGAGAAGACGGGCGGGACAAACGCCGAATCTGTATTACACCGCACCCCTGCACATGGTGTCAGAAGGACCTGTAGGTGGCAAGGGGTTAAATGGCCCAAGACTGTGACAACCATGACCGCTCTCAGTAGAGACCTCACTGCCATCACCAGCAAGAAAGATGATGGGGGGTGTGCTCCACTCACCGAACGTTTCCCCTCAGGATCCTGATGTAATATTATCAGACTTGTGTGCTACCATCACCTCCGACCCTCCAGAGCTGCACTCACTATTCTGCTGGTGCAGTCACTGTGTACATACATTACATTACTGATCCTGAGTTACATCCTGTATTATACTCCAGAGCTGCACTCACTATTCTGCTGGTGCAGTCACTGTGTACATACAGTACATTACTGATCCTGAGTTACATCCTGTATTATACCCCAGAGCTGCACTCACTATTCTGCTGGTGCAGTCACTGTGTACATACATTACATTACTGATCCTGAATAACCTCCTGTATTATACTCCAGAGCTGCACTCACTATTCTGCTGGTGCAGTCACTGTGTACATACATTACATTACTGATCCTGAGTTACATGCTGTATTATACTCCAGAGCTGCACTCACTATTCTGCTGGTGCAGTCACTGTGTACATACATTACATTACTGATCCTGAGTTACATCCTGTATTATACTCCAGAGCTGCACTCACTATTCTGCTGGTGCAGTCACTGTGTACATACATTACATTACTGATCCTGAGTTACATCCTGTATTATACTCCAGAGCTGCACTCACTATTCTGCTGGTGCACTCACTGTGTACATACATTACATTACTGATCCTGAGTTACATCCTGTATTATACTCCAGAGCTGCACTCACTATTCTGCTGGTGTAGTCACTGTGTACATACATTACATTACTGATCCTGAGTTACATCCTGTATTATACTCCAGAGCTGCACTCACTATTCTGCTGGTGCACTCACTGTGTACATACATTACATTACTGATCCTGAGTTACATCCTGTATTATACCCCAGAGCTGCACTCACTATTCTGCTGGTGTAGTCACTGTATACATACATTACATTACTGATCCTGAGTTACATCCTATATTATCCTCCAGAGCTGCACTCACTATTTCGCTGGTGCAGTCACTGTGTACATACATTACATTACTGATCCTGAGTTACATCCTGTATTATACCCCAGAGCTGCACTCAATATTCTGCTGGTGCAGTCACTGTGTACATACATTACTGATCCTGTTACATCCTGTATTATACTCCAGAGCTGCACTCACTATTCTGCTGGTGCAGTCACTGTGTACATACATTACATTACTGATCCTGAGTTACATCCTGTATTATACCCCAGAGCTGCACTCAATATTCTGCTGGTGCAGTCACTGTGTACATACATTACTGATCCTGTTACATCCTGTATTATACTCCAGAGCTGCACTCACTATTCTGCTGGTGCAGTCACTGTGTACATACATTACATTACTGATCCTGAGTTACATCCTGTATTATACCCCAGAGCTGCACTCAATATTCTGCTGGTGCAGTCACTGTGTACATACATTACTGATCCTGAGTTACATCCTGTATTATACTCCAGAGCTGCACTCACTATTCTGCTGGTGCAGTCACTGTGTACATACATTACATTACTGATCCTGAGTTACATCCTGCATTATACCCCAGAGCTGCACTCACTATTCTGCTGGTGCAGTCACTGTGTACATACATTACATTACTGATCCTGAGTTACATCCTGTATTATACCCCAGAGCTGCACTCACTATTCTGCTGGTGCAGTCACTGTGTACATACATTACATTACTGATCCTGAGTTACATCCTGTATTATACTCCAGAGCTGCACTCACTATTCTGCTGGTACACTCACTGTGTACATACATCACTGATCCTGAGTTACATCCTGTATTATACTCCAGAGCTGCACTCAATATTCTGCTGGTGCAGTCACTGTGTACATACATTACTGATCCTGAGTTACATCCTGTATTATACCCCAGAGCTGCACTCACTATTCTGCTGGTGCAGTCACTGTGTACATACATTACATTACTGATCCTGAGTTACATCCTGTATTATACTCCAGAGCTGCCCTCAATATTCTGCTGGTGCAGTCACTGTGTACATACATTACTGATCCTGAGTTACATCCTGTAGTATACTCCAGAGCTGCACTCGCTATTCTGCTGGTGCAGTCACTGTGTACATATATTACATTACTGATCCTGAGTTACACCCTGTATTATACCCCAGAGCTGCACTCACTATTCTACTGGGGCAGTCACTGTGTACATACATTACTGATCCTGAGTTACATCCTGTATTATACTCCAGAGCTGCACTCACTATTCTGCTG